>JAHWFP010175587.1:8478-22325 GCA_023313725.1 Lithobius niger | reverse complement strand
AAGTGATTTGGCGTGGTGCCCCTAATATAGAAAATTACCAAGATTCAGACTGAAGAGCGACTCGCCCTTGAACTCTTGCAGCAGATTATGCCGTGACGTCACTCCGCCAAGAGCAAAGAAATCAAAGGAAAAGATAAGCTACAATTTGATTGCTTTCAGTACATGAATGAACGTAGAATAACAACACGCTCACCATAACGACCGCTTTCCACCATGGATTTGGTGTCATGTTTTCAAGATTATCATGTGTTGTTTACAATTGTTGCTGCCCTTATTGTTATTTACTTCTTACGAATGCTAACAACCAACTTGAAACTCCCTTCCGGTCCGTGGGGTTTTCCCTTTGTCGGATACCAACAATTTTTAACTTTTTACGTATACTAACTGCGATTGGGTGTTTGATTTCTTTAACGTTATAATTTATGTGATTATTCATTGGAATTGTATTATTTATTATTTACTGCCTGTAAATTTGTATGTTTCGAATTTTCAACAAGTTTGAAACGAAATTAAAGCCGTCCTTTGGTAATAAACTATTATTATTATTATCAGCTTATTAATCCTGCCAAAGCTAAAAGTTAAAAATAGAATAAAATTGTTATGTACAAAGCATAGATTGAGAGTCTTATCGGATTCGGAATTGAAACTTCGGGTCCACTACAAATTATCATGTTAAAAAACTACAGTGAACACAAAACACTGAAAATTCCGAAAAAACTTTTTAAGAACCCCCCCCCCCCCCTCATACTGGAAAAACTACTGATAAGATGTATGTCGGAAATAATATTTTACGCATTAGAGAGCAAAGTATTTTTGCATTATTCATACAATTTTTCTTACCTTTAAAAACAATAAAAGAACAATTTGGGGTAACTGATCCGAAGTCAAAACAGCAAAGGAACACAAATTAAATTCCTGTAAGATTTCATATACCGCTGTGTTGCTGTATTGTTTAGTCCACGTGAAACACTGGCGTTGCATTCTCTTGTTAGTAAAGTTTTTTCTTTAAACCACGTTAGGTCTGATTGGTGCATTCTACTCGGCTAAACGACATCGCTAAAAAATCGAATAATTATCTCTTAGTGTGCTTAACACAAACATACAGATTATTTAATTCAGAGTTCGTGCGAGCCCTTGATAAACAGGAAATGGCGTTGAAAATAAAAATGAAATTTCCAGGCCTGAATTTTGAATCTAAAATCTTGAAAAATAGTGTATGTATCATCAACAGGTTGAACGGAAACAAGACGACTTGACTTAAAGAATGCTGAAAAATTTAGACGGAAAATAGGCGAATGTATAGCCCACACAGGGTTCGAACGAGGCGTTGAAAAACTGGAAATATGGAATTTCATAAGTCCCTTTCCAGGCCTTGAATAGTGTCGAATTCTGACAAATTTTCAATGTAAGACTGGAAATCATAGAACTTACTTTTTTAGTTTTATTCATTTTTTTAATCACAGTATTTATCAAGACACACGCTAGTGTGCCGCCCGCCAAGATAAAACGATAACATCCAGATAAAATACTATATACGTGAGCATGGCGACCACTAGACACGTTGTGTTTTATACAAGCTTTGTTGGTCTTTGTGAACATGTGTCCAAACTTTTATTAATTTCTGACTTGACACATCGGAGATCTCGACTTGAGTATATCATTTTTGTCTTGTGCTTTTTCTTATGCTTCTTCTTGTTGGCACGACACGTTTCTGCTATAATTATACGCTCTCTACGGATTAAACTATTTGTTCGGAAAAGTTGGTTCTTAGCTCATTTTACAAGTATTGCTCTGCAGATGAGCCCTTTCTATAAGGCCTTTTCTAATTGGTCTTGTGGTTCAGGTTTTAGGGAGTTCTAAACGACCAGATTGATTGTTTTACATTGTTTTAAACATTGATATTATTCAACAATACCAATCAGCAAACGCTGGCTGCAAGACGTAAGCTGAAGATTAAATGGTTTGTTTCCATATCGGTTTGAGGAAACCGTAACTAATAAAATACAAAACCTTAAAACAAGCTAATCTAAACTCTATGGTACGCCAAAGTAGAACGAATTAGAAAACAAAAATGATATCGTTTGATGCTTAAGGTAAGGTTCAACTGATCCGAAGTCAAAACAGCAAAGGAAAACAAATAAACATTCATGTAAGGCTCAGATACGTCATTGGTAACTAAACCTATTTTTTCTTATCGATTTGACATTCAAACATCGTACACCAAACCGACCGCATCGATGAAAGATTTCCAGTGATATAGACTGAAAGTCGGCACCAAATGCCTTGAAGTTATACTGTTAAAACTAGATAACCTAACCCTGCGGTCAATTAAGCAGTAGTTTACTCGTTATTTGTCCTCACAAATTTGATAGAACTTGCAAGCATCAGCTAACGAGTACTCAATTTTACAAAATACCATTACAATACTCAGCACTGTAGCTTCAAGATAACCGCAGCTCGACTTGGCAATAAAATCTTTCTTCTCACATACTCGGCAATAAAATCTTTCTTCTCACATACTCCTGTGTAGTACTATAAACAACAAACTAAAAAAGAACCAGTCTTGGTATAGGCCGAGAATGAACAAATGCTTGTGTCATTCACAAATATGACTAAGGCATAAATGTAAATTAAAAACAAACTTCAACCCACTACACTTGCAATGGGCCGAATGATTTCTAGTTTAAACAAATTAAGTTAATATTTAATTTAACTTAATTTAATTTAATTGATAATTTCGTTTTATAGCAACCTTTCACATACGCTTTCGTACGTCATAACCAACAATCTAATTTCGTTTTCTTTTCTTTTCCGTTTTTGATAGGATGAACATAATTCTCTCCACATATGAAATGAACAGGGAAGTATTTGTCAAGAATTCTGACAATTTTACTGGCATTATTCAAGAATTCAATGCTAAGAATTTCATCCTGAAGACAAGTAAGTTTAGGCGAGAACTATTTGCTTAACGATGAATAGTAATTACTACTTTTACTTCTAATAGTAGTAATAGTAGTAGTAAATAATCGTGGAACGATTATTGAAGAACAGAGTATGAATTCTCGATTACATGGGTATTTTTCGACTGGCCACCTTTTAAATACAGTTTAATAATTTCGCTCCGATTATTCCACATTTCGTGAGAATGGTGTTTTTGTCAACGAAATTTATGAGGCTGAAGAGGAACGTTGTATCATACTTCAAAATTCTCAAGTCACAGGCAGCTACCATAAAATCTACCGCAGCTTCCTCAGAAATTTGGCATGATAAGGAGCTTTCAGACTCATTTCCCATCTCAACAGGGTGACCCAGATAACATCTCCTAGTAACTTGACCCCCACATCCACAGCCAAAAGATGCGGTAAGGCCAATCCCTGAACCTTCTCCATGAGGAAGCAAATAGCCGCCTACGAAGAAGGTCTAGTGGTCAACCCCTAAAGAAAAAACGTGGTCAAGGTTATCGAAACCCCCGTTAGTTCTGCTAATGCTTCCTCCTTTTCTAACTTTTCTTTTTTGCTAGCTAACTTTTGCCTCTTCAACGCCTTCTCTCTAACCAATTTCTCCCTTTCTAAAGCTTCTACCCTTTTCTCATTAAACACCTTCCCTTAGACTACGGTGATGCATACCTGCTTACCACACGAGAGAGGGAAAGCATTTCATTCCCCTCGTTCGTGGTACCAACCTTCATGTGCAGAGACATCGTCCTGAATCTGATTCAATCTGCAAGTACATTCAATATTTCCCAATACGGTAGCCAGACGCGATCAACACTAGAGGGAAGTCACAGATTGGGCTTACGTCAATACTGTACGATATTTTTATAAAGTTTTCACGTTCACTACCTGCAAGTGGAAAGGTTCCGTTTCGTTCCTTTCGCTTGATCGTCTTTCAAATTCCATAAGTAGCAAGATAGATAGATAGCTGCAAACATTTATTTAGGGCGTAACGTGACCCTTTTTCTGGATCGTTTGCACCACAAAAAATGTAACAAGAATTAGAACAAAACAACAACTATAAACTAATAGCAACTGTACAACTACTGAGTTATGTCCACCACACCATCACATAGACCAGGCAACTAATAGAAACATCCTGTATTAGTACAATACACAGCAACTGCTCACATGACACGAAGATTACACTATCCAATACGGGGTCAGTCTACCAATAAACCAAGCAGAGACAGACTTTATTGCACAACAACCAAGTAGAGATAGAGCTTAATGCACAGCAGCTGATTGACGGATCCTGTGTGGAGCACAACATGGACATTCCAGCAAGAAATGTTCCACTCTCTCAATTCGACTTAGATGCAAACATTCTGGCAAAGGAGACAATCCCGTCCCGTTAAGATGTGCATTCAGCGGAGCATGACCTGTTTGTAGCCTTAACAGGACTACAGCATACGCTTTGAGTCAGCACATCGAGTTTCACGTGACACCGATGGATGAGTACTGAGTAGAGAACGCCCCTTGTTATCATCGAACCATTCCTACTCCCACTGTGAGTGAACGAAATAAAGTGAACGAAATAAAGTACTGATGATCAGCTGCTCGTCTCAAGTCACAGGCAGATACCATAAACTCTACTGTAGCTTCCTATAAAACTTGGCATTTCCCATCACAACGGACTGACCCAAATGAACGTTCCTAGTAGCTTCCACTTCTAATGCCAGGAGAAGCGACTGGGTCAATCCCTAAAATTTCCCCATGAGGAAGCAAATAGCCGCTTATGAATTCGAGAAGATGGTCAAGCAGTCCACCCGTACAGAAAAACCATGGTCATGGCTACCAAAATCGCCACTAGTTCTGCTGTCATCACACTTTGCTTTTTTCCCAGGTGGTAGGCAAACCCAAGTTTGAACACTGGCACCCAGACTCCGTTTCCACCTCTGTACTCGTGAGTGAAAGACACATCGCAAAACACAATTAACCACTGCACCAGTGGAAGTTGGAAACTGACACATTTTCACAGACGATTCCACCAGCACAAAGCATCTGACCAAATAACGAGGGGCCCACAGGTAGCATCACATAATCAACAGATAAAGATTCACTGAGGATTCCCAATGCAGGTCAGCTTGGTACCACCAGTACCAAGGAATTCCACAGCTCCAAGTGGCAAGGAACAGAATCTGTCGTGAATTATACACACTGGGTTACCTGAACCTCGAATCAGGTTCCGCACTATCAGGCAGAGTAGCACCTCTTTGGCTCACTTCTTCAAGGGCATCAGTTCCACCTAAACGTGCAGCACAGCAGCAGAAGTGGACTTCCTGCAGCTAAAGATTGCTCTTAGGCCAACATTGACGTAAGACAACGTTGTGTTTTATTCATGATAAAGTTGCGTGTTGTAGTATTGTGTTTGTTGCACTGCTTGAAAAGTAAACAGAGGGATGGATTTAATTGGCTCGAAAACGGTATTTGAGTTAAATGCAATTTGTGAGGAGTTGAGTTTACTGAGTGCCAAAAGAAAAAGTAAAATTTGTTGGGTGTTAAAGACTGGATTGCACGAAGATTTGGAAGAAGCAATTAATGCAATTAATGAAGTTAAGAAGGAAAAAAGAGAGGGTGGTAAGGGAAGCAGCCTTTGAAAGAGAAAATTGCAGGTAAAAAGGAAAAATTGGCTAGGGATTTATGGGAAAGGGAAGAAGCTTTAGAAAGGAAGAAACTGGTTAGAGAGAAGGCATTGGTGAGGGAAAAGTTAGCTAGTGAAAAATAAAAGATAGAAAGGGAGAAACTGGTTAGAGAGAAGGCCTTGGAGAGGGAAAAGTTAGCTAGTGAAAAAGAAAAGATAGAAAGGGAAAAACTGGTTAGAGAGAAGGCCTTGGAGAGGGAAAAGTTAGCTAGTGAAAAAGAAAAGATAGAAAGGGAGAAACTGGTTAGAGAGAAGGCCTTGGAGAGGGAAAAGTTAGCTAGTGAAAAATAAAAGATAGAAAGGGAGAAACTGGTTAGAGAGAAGGCCTTAAAGAGGGAAAAGTTAGCTAGTGAAAAAGAAAAGATAGAAAGGGAGAAACTGGTTAGAGAGAAGGCCTTGGAGAGGGAAAAGTTAGCTAGTGAAAAAGAAAAGATAGAAAGGGAGAAACTGGTTAGAGAGAAGGCCTTGGAGAGGGAAAAGTTAGCTAGTGAAAAAGAAAAGAGAGGGAGAAAGCATTAGTAAAAATGAGGTTAGAACAGGAATAGGCTAACTACTGTTTGAGCTGAAAAAATAAAAGAGATGAGGCTTGAGTGGATGAGACTTGAGGTGTTGACTTTAAAATTTCGTGACTGGTAGTGTGACAACATAAACTGTTAATTAAACTTGGTTTTAACGCTATATGTAAAATTAAAATTAAAATTTTTTTTTAATTGTCACTAGTTGTCAATAGATGTTGCGTCCTATCCCCAAAAACCGTGTGCTTCCGAACATGCCTTCGTCACTTAGCCATGTCCTCAGCAACACTACCTTGCAGTCCATGTTGTCTAGTTCACCCCCAAGGTCTGGACGGATAGCTACTGGCCATGCCCCATCCAAACACTAAATACCAGACTTAACCTAATATAGTCGTTAACATAACCACTGTGCACTTACCTAAACCTATCAGATAGATCAGCGACCGATCCGATCTGATTACACCACTTCCAACAAAAGTGACACTTTTTACTGTGCTCTGGTACACCAGTACCCAAGTAACGGAACTACTGCTCATTTTTGTTCCTGATTCCGATTTGATGTAAATACCAATAATTTCGACTTCCAGCGATATTGATGCCTGTATATTCCTATTTTGAACGTTGTAGTATGCTTTAAGTCCAGTGCATTTGGAGGCAAGTGAGTGGGGACCGGAAAAAGCATAGGCTTATAGCCCAACCTTGCTACCCACCCCTTCCTCCCATAGCAATACCCCTGGAAATTTCTGTTTTAGTTTAATACTGTCTACTGACAGATTTGTTGCAAAACCCAAGGGATTGAAGCTTCTTTTCACCACTATTCATAACATTGGTAAGCGGTATCATAAGGCTGTCGTTTTTCCACAATGTAATGGATATACCAATCTTGATACCAAAGCGTAGGAATATTTAAGATAGTTTGGGACTGCTTACATAAACATGATAAGGAGAGAGTTAATATTCTCTTCCATTCTATCGTAGTCTATTATTTTCTAGTTAACCAATCGCACCTAAAGGTCATCATGGGTCCACTTGAGATTTTTTGATGATTCGGTGCCCTGGGGATAAATTGCTATGCATACTGGCCTACTTTGGCCTACCTAGTAGTAGATATCCAAAAATCGATTAGTAAATACTCGCTGATACAAGTGTAATTTTAAACGAATTTAAGGGCGTATTTGTTTTGTTGTAGGTTTTTTCCAAGAGGAGGGTGAATCCTGGAAAGAACAACGTCGCTTTTTCACATCTTGTCTCCGGGAATTTGGAGTTGGAAGAATCAAAACCTAAAAGAATATTCACATGGAAGCAGAAGTTAGTAACCTTTTTTTTTATTTCTTTGGTTCTTTTTATCTTCTTTAGTTGCAGCCAGTAAAGGTTTCGCTTGTTTCCGCATTGGGACATTCTAGACGCCATGATCACTATCATACTCGAATATCTGCACATGATCGAAGTCCTCACTAAAACAATATTAATATCTTCGTTCCTATGCACTATTTTTCGACGAAACTTATCCAGATAGTAGATAAGTATCGAAGGTGGATTTATACCAAAAGTTACGAAATTCTGTGCAAGAGTAAAAGTAGCGAGCCACACGTAAATTTGAAAACTGTTTACCTGTTGTTGTTGTGTGCCACCTTTTCAGAAAAAAAAAAACTACTGCACCTACCCAAAATTTGTTTGGTTTAATGGTATAATTATACTATAGTAGAAGTTTTATGCACGTACGAATGACATACGTTGATTTACGCTATTCGAACGAGCCGAATTGACTTATGTGCAAAGTGATTTGTTAAATATTTCTGGCTACATGTAAGAGTTTAAACAACCGGTTAACTTAAAAAAATTAAATAAGGATTAAAAAACATTAAAAAATAAAATTTACAATTGTAAAATTACTCCAAACTTTAAAATTCAAAATATATAAAACTGAAAATTAAAAACATTAAATATATTAGTGTACATAAGGCTCGTCTTAAAAAACACGCTATCTTTTACAGATATCGAACAGTATTCGAACTAGTTCTCAAGGGGGGGGGGGAACGAGAACAAGCCCTTTGGAACCTTTGATTCTCCCTTAGTGCACGTTTGGAATTTAGAATGCAAGGTCTCCATTACAGCCCAAATTGTTTCCGTAATATTCCGTGATGCTGTGAAACTTTCCTTGCTCCATATAATTCGAGCCAATGTAACTAAATAAACATAATATTAAAAACATGACTATCTTCTTACGTTATAAAACAAAGCTTCACAGCAAAACGACGAGTACCGCAAAAGCAAAGTATCGTAAGAACCCCCAACATGAAAACGGGAAAGCGTTTTAATTCCGTTGAATGTTGCAATTGGCACTTTGCTTTATGAGCTAAAATTTCCTCTGCATGGTTATTTCAGCGGCAAGTCTTAAATGACATCATGCACAAAAGCCAGAGTTTTGTTTTCACACGATGTGGATCACTGAAGCCAATGCGATAGACTGGTAGTTGGGAGAGGGGAGGCAGTGAGTGGGGAATCCCCGCGTGTTAGCCAGTGCGTTTGTTAGCTCTCCTCTTGGCATTCTAATGCTATGAAAACTGAAAATATTGGAAGGGGGAGGGCGAAGCCAGTCCGTCTGTTACCATTCAGCATTTGATTATCCATTAACTGAACCTAAATGGACATCTTTCAGGGTTGATTGTTAGGGAGACTGAATCACTTTTGGCGAAATCTTGCAAAAGGAGGAGGGGGAGTTGCAGTATTTAGTTCAAGTATCCATCAAAATTCAACTACGTGTAGCAAAGTGGAGTAAGGGAAGAGGAAGGACGGGTAGGAGGATAGGAAGAGTAGGGAGAGGGGATGGAGAGGACGAGCGGAAAGGGAGAGGAGGGAGAGGAAACGAGACGAGGATGGGGAAAATGGGGTCGGGATGAAGAGGGAGAGGATGGGAGGAAAGAGAGAAGGGAGGGAGAGGACGGGAGGAAAGGGAGAAGGGGAGAGGAAACGAGACAGGGATGGGAAAAATGGGGTCGGGAAGAAGAGGGAGAGGATGGGAGAAAAGGGGAGGGGGAGAGGACGGGAGGAAAGGGGAGTATTACAGGAAGAAAAATTGCCTGCTGCAGTCAACATTCAGGCAACTTCGACCGAATAACTGGGAAACAACCACAGCTGAAACAAAACTACGTGTAAAGCTTGGTACGACTGCTAGTAACAAATAAAACTGTACACTGTAACTGAATCACCGTCAGAATACCACTCGTCAAAATGCTACCGTCAAAATACCACCAGACAAAATGCTACCCTCTACCAACAAATGCCACTTCAATATTTTTTTACTGATCTTTTTAAAAAGCCACAATGCATAAAAACAGTTACAATGTACAAACCTTGACAGGTTGTCACCTTAGCAGAGTCCACCCTCACACGTTGTCTGCTTAACATTTTTTAAAAATCACATACAGGGTGGTGTAAAAATCTGGAGAAGCTACGGCTATTGGAAATCTACTAAGAGGGGAGCCACGAACATTTACATACATACAGTACCTTTCTAAACCACCAAACAGAGCGAACAGAACGCACCACTGTTCGTGACAGTTTAGCTCCAAACTTGATGTTGCGCGTGCGCAGTGAAGGTGCATCAGCGGTTCAGTATCTTTCTAACTACAACACAGGTCAACAAGCTCACAGAGTATTCGATACGTTATACCTTACCGTGACCAGACCTGGCTAATGGATTTGATCAGGATTGGCTAATAGATGTGGCCAGGTAAGAGCAATGCCAAATTGCGAACCATCTGAGGGAGGTTCCCGGTGGTGGAAGTTTGAGCATGCGTGAGGTAACAGTTTTGCCGGAAACAGATTCATCGCTGACGATGGTTGACGTCAATCACGCCGATCAAGCTGTATCAACACGGCTATTATCCGGGAATGAGCCAAACTGTCACCAACAGTGGTGCGTTTGGTTCGCTCTGTTCGGTCGTTTAGGAAGGTACCGATAATATACTATGGGTCGGGGGACATGTAATGATGTAGTTTAAATCACCTTGGAATGGTCCTTCGAGGTCATCATGATGCTAAATTTTGAACTACACGTCGTAGAATACTAGTGTAAATTGGATAGGTTTACAGTTCTCTGCAACTATCCAATTTACACGTCTATTCTACGACGTGTAGTTCAAAATTTAGCATCATGATGACCTCGAAGGACAATTCGAAGGTCAAAGGCCGCGGACCCAGGACATGCAAATATACGACCTGTCAAGGTGGACTCTGCCAAGGTGACGTCATGGAATAATGGGAAGGTCTTTCGTGCAATATAAACAGCAGCCCGCTAAAAAAAAAAAGTTGGCACAGAGATCAGAGCTTAAACGAGACGATGTCATTGGAACTTCTTTTTTTGTAAAACAATCAGTAAAAAATTTGAAGTGGTATTTTGTCGGCAGAGGGTGGCATTTTGTCCGGTGGCATTTTTACGGTGGCATTTTGACGAGTGCCATTCTGTCGCGGCTCCCTGCAACTATGAATATGCCACAAAGTAAATGTAAGTTCATAAGGGCTGGGGCTGAGAACCTCGCACGATATTACCGTTGTTTTAATGTCATAGAGTTTTGTAGGCATGAATTAACATTTCCATTATCATCTCTTGCGTAGAATTGTCTTCATTACTTACGTGATGCTGATGGTAAACCGGTGGATTTCGTCAATTCTTATTTGCTTCGTCTCATGGCTTTCAACGTTGTTTCGAGTGTGGCATTTGGAAGACGTTTCGATTATGAAGACCAAAGACTCACGGACTTCATTCGTCATGTTGATGAATTTACGATCTACACTGCTGAAAACACTGTCAATATGGATAGATTTCCTATTTTAAGGTAATCAGCCAGGAATTATAACCAGTCTTTTATTTCCATGGCTATACCAACCTTCCTTCCTCGTTAAGGCGTATAGGGTACCTACAATGTCAAACTCCAGTACATTTTCCGTAAAAAATAGCGTGAGAATTGCTATAAACCCGACAGAGGCTTCCCTAAACGGACATTAAATAAGAATCTTAAATTTTCGATCACTCACTTTTTTCTTCGGAGAGGCTTAAAATGTACCTAACTGGGGAGAGTCCTATACAGAAAACTTGAATTTTTTTGGACTGAAGTAATGGAGGAACGAAGATAAACGCAAAGAAGTAAAAAAAAAAAAAATAGGCCAAAAATGCAAGTATGCAGCCATCGAGGTACTTTAAGTACAGTTCCGGCAGAAAGTAAATTCACAAACGTAACGTCGTTGTAGCGTAAAAAAAAGGCATTGTTGCATTATGGCATTGTTGAACCTGAGAAAATATCATGCATCAGCAGACACCAAGGCACGTGCATGCCTTTGTTGACGCTTGTCTCACTATAACAATAATTCTGGGTTTTGTAAATTTACTTTCTGCCGGAACTATACATTCAAAAACACCATTTGCACTCATCGTGCTAGCACAGCTGACCAAATTGCAAATATCCCTGGTTCAGTTCACAGCATTGTGATGGAGCATTTACTTTTAGCAATAGATCGTATTTCCAGAAATGTGGGCCTCTGGCATCGTAGTTGTCAGTTAGAATCCACCCAATTTACCAAAATTCTTGCCACTTTCTTCCTAACTTGGATGAGCTATGTCGTCCAAACGCCACTCCGCAAGACGCCACCCGTACAAAATATCAGAATTATCGTCTTATGGGAAGAATAGGTGTCTCCTCACCGATGTGCTTCGTGTTACGCTGGAAATACCTAATATGATCAGCTGAACAATATTTTCCCATACTATTTTTGGGGCAAAGGCTTTATTTGGCCGTCATCAATGACTCAAAACCGTACTCTTTGCACCAACTCACTGTGTGCGTCCGTGACGAGACACAAACGAACACGCTGAATCGGCGTAAAGCGTGTGGCCCAATCACCTTTGCTTCTTGGCCTCCACACTAGAAATAATGAAAGTAGTAAATAAAGAAAGAAATCACAAGCAAGCAGTCTACATTATTGAAGTAAGCAGTCAGACTAGTGTATTGTGTATCCTCACAAGGTCAGTCTTTAATGCAGACTGCTTGCTTCGTTTACCCTTTACCTTGTGATTTCTTTCTTTACCTCCCTCTTGCATTATTTCTAGTGTGGAGGCCAAGAAGCAAAGGTTGCTTTCCTTCCTTGTATGTATGTTTGTGACCTCTAGGTCACCACTGAGAAAGATTGAACAGCTACTTAGCTCGGCTGGAGCCCGTAGCCAGAACCCGTCCCGTTAGCGCAGTGGTTAGAGTGCCCGGCTAGTAAACGGGAAGTCCTGGGTTAGAAGCCCAGTCGGGGGAGTTGTCTTTTCTTCTTTCTCAGACTAGTGTATTGTGTATCCTCACAAGGTCAGTCTTTAATGCAGACTGCTTGCTTCATTTACGCTTTACCTTGTGCTTTCTTTCTTTATTTAGATATTACCTTTAAACCCCGGTCGTTGATCTGCTCTCGTGGACGAGTGGGCTAAATCGTCGTATTTGCGTCTTCGAACCCATATGTTATCTGCTTGTAGCTTGTGTGGGTTCCATACGCAATAAAACATAACCTTTTTTTTTATTTGATTCACGCTGTAAAAATGCTATGAATAGCCTTATAATAGTCGCGTCCTTTTTTGAGTCCTCCCATGATGCAACGCAAATTATCGAGTGAGCTGTACTGGCAGCAAGGTGCACTGAAAGAGATGAAAAAAGTAGCGGCCACTCCACCACGTTCTAAACTTCGTCAAGGAAAAGCTAACAGCAGCCAAGCCATGGAAGTCATTATAATCGTTGCGTGTTGATATCAGCAAGATGTATACCTTGAAAAGTAAGAAGGATTCATTAAAGGCTACTGCAGAATACACTGGAGCAAGTTAGTCTACCGTAAATACAATGCACGAACAACAAATTTGGGTTGGGAAGAATCTTCATGATCTAGACTGTTGATCCAAACAAAGTCTTTTGTAAAAGCACAAATATGGTTCTTTTTCAGACCCACCAAATAGTGATATGAGCCAGACGTCTAGTTTTATCTCGTAGTACTGAATAAACGTTCGTTCGTTCCCACTTTTTTTTTCTAAAAAGTAATATATGAAAAATTTACGCCCCCCCCCCCCAATCAATCCCCACCTAACCACGCGTTTAGGGTATAGAGAACCAATACTATATTTTGTACGATTTGAGGGGAAAAAAGAAATAACTACAAAAACAGCTTCGCCTAAAAATAAAAACACACACCCTCAAGCTCGTATCTCTATAAAAATTTACAACTCTGAAGGCGAACAAGTAAACAATAAGTTTTTCAGAATAAAAACTGTGAATTACAATTTGTAAAAAACCGTGAATTACAATTTGACCTGCAATTTCAGAGAACAAGAATTATATAAAATGTTTTTTTTTATAACATTTTTGATTATGTTTGTCTGAGACCCAAAACTATAACGACACGAATGAACAACCTTTGTGTGCCTGTGAATTTTCATGGAGATACACGAGTTACCGTCAGGGGCGTCGTACAAAATTGGAGATGGGGTGGAGGGATAGGGTAAGATCTTTTCCAACTAGGGGACTCGGGAGCGCTGAGCGCTAGGGGAATGCTTTAATGAGTTTGAGACAGTTGGAAGACCCAAATTGACACTTTTTAAAAGGAAGGGCTGGTACCAGGAGCCCGCCGTCCGCGCACAAGCCAAAATCGTGTTTATTTATGGGAAATTGAGAT
>JAHWFP010175585.1:50294-63243 GCA_023313725.1 Lithobius niger | reverse complement strand
GCATAGTTTTAACCAGCCCAAAGCGAGTGTCTCAGTGGTCCAAATTTCATGTAAAAGATCCTAGTAAAATTATCCCTCTCTGTCCCGAGATAACCTTGACAGTTGAAAAGGAACTTAATTTGACTACTGTATTACCTTTTAATTAACTTAGTACAAACTAAATTAACCCATTCGACACTGCCAAAGTGAAAAGTGGGGGGGGGGGGGGGGGCCCCAGAGAAAGAAGTGAGTAATTTAAGGGACTAAAGCGTACAGAGCAGGACATAAAGTACATATTCTTAAAATAAGTGAACCAGAAAACCTATGCGCAGTGTAGAGCCGAGGGAGAGCAAGAGAGCGAGCTGTGAGCTCCATGGAGATTAATCTTACTAATTCAGTCAGTGCGCTGTTAAACTGCAGGGTTGTCCCCGAACACGGAGGGTGACACCAAACGCACGGCAAAGCATTGCGGTGTACGTTGGTAGCAGATTTCATTCATAATAAAGTGTAATGTGATGCAGCAAGATTAAACGTAAGACATTTTTGGAATTCAGTTGTCATGATTTGCTTTTAAAACCTGTAAGGAGGATTTTCTTTGTGCCTCTCTACGACTGGCGCCAATGAACAGGAAGAACACGGCTGGAAGGTGGGAATTAGAAAATTCAGCAAAATTTCCTGATTTGGACTGTGAGGAGCATTTATTCACCGAGCGGCGCAGTCATTCTCAGAGACCACGCAAAGAGACCATTCGTTGATAAGAGACCAAGATAAGGTTGGGCAGCGCTACATAGAACTTTTCAACAACAAGGATTAAACTGCCGAGCGTTCTAGAATGAATAACCACACATGCGTTTGCAGACGGTGAGGCAAATAACTCTCATATGCAGTAAGTGACGAGGTAAATGTGCAATTTCGTTCGTATAAAGACTGGGACGACGTTGAAATTTGAGCCACGATAGCTCCTTTAATGTGCGACCACCGCCACGAACTGCTCGATGAATTACAGCAATCGAGATTAGCGCATCGAGTGAAGCGAGAGATCGTACAATGAAAGCTGACGAGCGATAACAGAGATAATAAAAAAGATACAGCGTGCCTTCTCTTTACATCAAGAACGAAGACTCAGGAGTCTAGTTTCATTCCGTAATCTTGAAGACACAAGTGAAGCAACAGATTATAATAAAGCTAAAGAGGCTTTAACAAAACATTTCAAGCCAAAACAAAACTACGAATATCAAAAATTCATATTCCGGCGTATGAAACAATAGCCAGGAGAAACGTTGGACACTTGTACAGCACGAAAGGGCCATGAATTGTGGTTTTGAAATCATAGATCAAGAAACAAGCTCACAAATTATTCAGCATACCAACTCGTCACGGCTCCGCAGAAGGGCACTAAAAGACCAATCGCTAACTTTAACACAGATCCTAGATGAAGGCAGAGCAATGGAGCTCTCCTACAAATAAGCTGAAATAATAGAAGAACGTGAAATATGATCAGAGTGACCCCAATGACGCAGTAAATTTTGTTGTACGAAAATTTCGTAGTAAACCCAAACAATTCACCAAAGGGGCTCGTGATCATAGTGAAGCTGGGGCAAGTCAGCATTATTCGTGTGGAGGTAACTATCCTCACAATGGGAGAGGTTGCCCTGCTAGAGGTAAAAAATGCAGAAACTACAAAAAATTAAATCATTTAGCGCGTATGCCGATGTGGTCAAGGTCAAAGCCAAACAAGACCACACCAAGCTAAGGAAAGCAGCGGACCATCCAAGCGACCACAGGCTGAGAAAACAAATGCCGTAAGTGCAAATGAACAAAGCATAACCAGCGATTCATCAAATGAAGATGAACCTAGGCACAGATAAAAAAAAAACTACCAACCGTAAAGGTGAAAATAGACAGTAAAGTTACCACTATTCTTCTAGATACGGGTGCATCGGTAAATGTAGTACCAGAAGAGCTGTGTTGGGATGACATCGCGCGTCCCAACACAAGCTCCACTCCAGCTCTCTCAGTGGACACTTCGGTGCAACGCAACCGGAAGAGAGGACCGGAATCAGAAGCGATGCGAGGTACTTGAGGACATGAAATAAACGTGCTCTCAACTGCAAAGTTAAGTTCCTTTCATTGAATCCGGGGCATCGAGATCTTTTGAGCAGCGAACCCCAACAAGTGGTGCCCAACGTTGAAAATCGAGGAGCAAGTGGGGTTGATCGGCACGAGGAGATTGACTCAGTCAAATTTTCGCGTGGAAACCATTGACCACGAGGCCAGACCAAGTGACAACGATAAACAATCGAGACGACGCACAAAGCAGGTGAGCATCGATGCATAAATGGTCACTGACTACAAAACTCGTCATTGCATCACACAACAGTAAGTGATCAGTTCGGAGGGTGGTTCTAAAGCGGACACGCAGGGAAAATGACAATAACTATCGTAAACAAAGGAACCGTGCACAGCACGATGAACAACATGGCGTGCGCGCACATCCTGATCGTGGCCGTTTCACCACGCGAGAAGTGCCATGTACAGACATCGAAAAAGACATCAAAAGAATCGAGGCGTTACTAGAAAATGAAATTCGAGCGGCGAGAGACGGTCTGCGGACGACAATCGACGCGATCGCTGCGACCAAAATGGTGACGGAGGAAGAGCACCTCGGTGGCAAACCCAACAACGCCGACGACATGACTAATTTTTGCCAAGAGATTGCTTCGTCGCTCAAGGGGAAAATGACTGCAGATGTGCAAGCAAAACGAGATTTGGTAACGAGCGGGACACTCAGAGTGACGGCTTTAGAAATTAGGAACAAACGGGAGGCCAAATATGCGAGCCCGCGAAGTTTAACAAGCACGTCACCGCGGTCAGGAAGACGTCAGTCAGGTGGCTGCGCAGGTCAACATGGCACACTATCGTGAGAGTCTTCACAACAGTGCTAATGATTACTACAGCGACTCACCATACCTTGACGAACGAGCCTGTAGACATGTCAGACGAGGGAGCAAGACTAGGTTTGGTAAAGTGGCTGCCACAACACTTTGAAATCTGAGACCACGTCGCGGACAACTGCGAACCTCGCTGCAAAATTGATCACACACTCCCGCTCAAATATTGCACCTGCACGACGCGAAGATATGAGAAAGAAGGCAGGAAAATCACGACCGTGTGGGCCCTTCCAGGACCGCCGGAGGTGCCATGAAGAACGGTAAGCTCTGCGCCATACCCTTCAACTACATCAAATTGCACATGGCATGGGCCATGGCTAGACGAGCCGGCATCCTGCAAGCAAAGACGCACAGTGAAACTTGTGACGTCGAATGGTGTATCCCATCATTGGAATTCAGAGTATACCGAGGAGTGCTTAGTGCTAACCTGGAGGAAACTAGGGCGACCGTTCCAGGCGTGAACGCACATGTCGCAAGTAAAGACGAAACGCTAAACCAGCAGGAAATGAAATTACTATTCTCGTCAATGCTAGTGGCACAAAGGTGCAACAGGCCCAGGAAGTCAGACGACCATGGCGTGTATACTTGGGTGTGGTCCACGTCGGAGGTAAACTTCAAGGAAACGCGACAAGCCCTAATCTGGTAAAACGAGAACCCCAAGAAACGAGGGCAGGCAAGTTGGGACTGGCTTGGGAAATACCTATCTAACCAACTTGAGAGATCAGTGAAACACGAAAACTTTCAACGGAAAGACTAGTGCACACGGTGGACCATTCGCCGGATGACATATAAAAAAAAAAGTTTAAAACGTTTTCTCTCTTTCATGGCGAAGGGATTGATTTTTCTCTCTCACCTTTTGTAGAAATTACATGTGGCATCTTCAACATTAATCTTGGGAAGCTGGGTGAGGTAGCTAACAGTGTGTTTAGGCAATCATTGAAATTAATCGGTTACGGGACCGGGCCTAACAACCTATACAATGTGTAAAGTGGTTGGACCGGGCAGACCCAGCTTTCTTTACTTTGTTTCTTGACTGTGTAGTGGACAGCGCATCCACACCACCCGTGTGGTATAGCCTACACGCAGGTGGATGGCGTGTACATTTTGTTTTTGTTTGTAAAATTTGGATCTGTTTTGGGTAACAATGATGTGGAACGTATTCATTTGGTCATACATCAGGGAGTGGCTCACAGGAGGTTTCTGAGGGTCATCGGGAATGAATACTCCTTTTGGTAATTAATGCTTGGGGTAAGACGAACTGATGGGTGTCGAAGCGACACCCTTTCTTTTCATTTTTTTTTTTTGTGTGGACCGAAGCACTTTCGAGGTTAGGGTTTAACAGCAAGATGCTGCTGGTTGGGTTTCGAAGATGTATCGTGCGATGGAATGAATAGGTGGCTACCAAAATCTTCTCTATTTTTTTTGTTCTCGTATTGGCGAGAGCCTTTTTAAATGCTTTTCAGTCGACTGACAGACTGATGCGGGGTGGAGTTGATTCGGGTAGACCACTGGCCTACAGGGAATGACGCAATCTTTAGTTACATTGGGTAGAAAGAGATATTGTTGTTTAAGTTGTTCTCTGGTTCTGTACTAGGGGGGGCTCTACAAAACTCGTACCAGGGTCGCCACCTGACAAACCTCTTCTCCGAATGCAGAGGGCTACTTAATTCTGTTGTAATGTATGTGTGCACTTAAGATTTGTTATTGAAATTAATATGGAAGGCTAGCGAAATTAAAGCATGGCACGTGCTAGGTAAATTTAAGATTGTATTACAAGTTTGGACTTAGTCTCTGGTTGAGTGAGAGTTGGGACTTGCCTCTGGCACCATGGTGGAATATGGTCGGAGTCTATTTTCATTCATTGAGAAATTTTAGGCTGATGTTCAAAAATTTAAGCGAGCAACCTACCATGAGAATCTTCTTCTCTTTCTGTGCTTACTCTAACAGTAAGGAAGAGTAGCCTATGTTCACTACACATAGCCTACATTTGTTGTTACATGCTATACTTACTCATCACTAACCTTAAATTTGATTGTGGTGGAGGATATAATTTTTTTTGTGGATGTTGAAGAGTTGCCCATGCGACAGGTTTAGCCTATATTTAACTGTTGCTCACAGTACCGTAGTGAAGCGAACCAAGTCACTATATTAACTTTGGGGTGTTCTTATCAGTTTATTGATGCCGAGGTTGAGAGGTTTTGCCACTAATTGTGCTTGTACCACAGGGTTGGAATTAACTGTATCTTGTGAAACATATGTAAGACACGACTGTAACAAACAGTCTTGGGTATGTCCGACTCAGATAGTATTGTTGACGAACGGAAGGTGAGGTCCACACCCGTGTGGCATGGGTAACACCAAGTAAAAGTGTTGGGAGTGCCGAGGCCTAAGCGTTAATCTGGTTGAGGCACTAACTTAAGTAACCACATGCTGCACCCTTACAAATTTTGGGTTCTCGGTGCACAGAGAACTGTGGTAAATGATTGAAACTTGGGAAACAATGTGAAGGGAAAATCGTCAGTGGCCACAGAGTTGAAAGGTCTGGTTGTGCTTCACAAATTTTTTTGGGGACGGGTAGTGCTTGTGTTCACCACAAACCTACTCAGGCGTATGGAGTTTTTCGATACCTTCGATACTACCGAAAATCTATACCAAGTATTGAATTTTCGATACCACTACCGATACCAAGACAGTATTGGAAAAAGTATCGAAATTCGATAATATCGCACACCCCTGGTATATAGATCGGTGGTAGTCTCAATTCAACCATGCGGTTGTAAGTGAACCAATGTGCTATGCAATGCATGCAATTTCCTTTATGAATACTTTACTTAATTACAACTGATTAGAGATTATTTCAGCAGCAGTGTATACGTTTGTGGACTAAACATCGCCTACAAGACACTAGTGAATTTAGAAGCTGACAAAGTGACAGACTTGAGACGATTTGTCTCACTACTTAAAATACTTTGATGAGTTTGAAAAGGAAGGAAAGTTAAAAGTTAAACACATGACTCGTTGTTTGTCCGTGTGATCTGAAACTAAAGGTTTTGCAGTGTTTGCTACAATGAGTTTTAAAAAAATACCATAAAAAAAAAAGTGTGTACATTGGTTTCCTAGATGTAAGCAGCAGCAGCTATCGAACTATAAACCCTGACAGTGAAACAAATGGGCTAGAAGATGTATTAAATTACACACAGCAGTACCCAATGTTGGTCATTGTGCCCAGTCACGCGAGCGTCCACCAAGCTACCAATCCACAGTTCTGGTACCGGCTCCTGAATAAAATGGCAATCTTTCACCCTTTTTGGTTCGAGCGGAGTATTTCGTCAATGGTAGTGGACACAGATGCAACTATTGCTACCAATAGGGCGATGACATGTTTAAAGGTGAACCATACGTAACTGTATTAAAGATGTTAGAACACGACTGCTTTCGTACCATTTCAAAGAAGAAACATTTGTTCCGCAGCGTTTACCTCGTGGGGTAAATTTGGAGGAATTTATAACCACTGAGAGTCAATAAATGGTTGGCGTGCACGTTAAGGAAAAGGTGTAGCACTGGTTGAGTTTCCCAACGAAAGTCACCACGCTCTAAGCAATAAATTGATTAACTCCAGCAAAGTCTCCCCGGACTTTCATGTCTCACCCCAACAAGTGGTGCCCAACGGAAAAAGTCAGATCGAGACATGGGAATGAAAATTCGTAAGTAATTTTGAACTAAAACAGTGATCGGCGTGTTCAACAGAATCAACACCGAATCAACTGTGAAGGCACTGTGACACTCCTCAAGTCCAATTCTAACAATGATGTGTATCTGAGAAGCCTAGAATCCCTGTCTATATTCAACTCCACAGCCGAGAGAAGGCCGTGCTGATGAATATCCGGGGACCTTCAAACCCAAACATCCACTTCCTGCTGAGAGACGAGTTTAATCAGTTGCTATGGGAGAAGTGGTGTATTGGCCTGCAAGTTACGGAGGCTATAGCCCCGCATCGCATTAAAATAGCAGACGAACAATCACTACGAAGTGAGCGGTGATGTGGGAGTCGTTCTGAGCCCCTCCAACTCCAAAAAAAACGAAAATTTTAACTAGTGAAAATTAGTTTTTACTTACCTAAAATACTTACCTTCAGTAATTATGCTAAAACCACCTTTTTACGCTATTTACTGCTCGCTTATGAACTAAAAACACCATTTTTTACGTTCTCCCTAAGCTTTTCTCCACTGCCGCCAGGCGGCGCTGCACGTCCTTACCGACGTCAGCGCCCCCACCAGTCCAACCGCATCACTTTTTCACGGGCACTCCGGTTCAGTGATTGCGGGGAGGCGGGCGGGTCCTTACTGAAGGTAAGTATTTTAGGTAAGTAAAAACTAATTTTCACTAGTTAAAATTTTCGTTTCTTACTTCCTGCAAATACTTACCTTCAGTAATTATGCTGAATTTGTCAGACAGGAGGCGGGAATCACCACCCCAACCAGGAACCCCGGAGAACAAGCTTACTAAACCACACACACACTGCCACCAAAACACTAATAAAGAACCAAAAGGCGACCAACCCACCAGGACCAGGTATCCAGCGATGCCAAGCCCTCATAGAGAGGCCCATGGTCCCCAACCAACAGCCGGGTGAGTCAGCCCACGCCTGGCAGTACCTCCACCTCATCTTTGAGAACCTAGCTCAGGAACACGGCACACAAGCCCAGAAAACCGGCTCGCTCCATTAGAATTGCCGTAATGGAGCACAGCCAGAATAACACACTGAAACAAGGCACACCGACTCGGGCTTCACCCCCAGAAAGCCTGGCCAGCCACAACATGGCTTGCACCACAGATCCGCCCGCCCCAGGCCACTCGGGACCCTCAAGGAAGTACGCACAAACAGGGGCGGGTGGTGCAGGGAGCACGCTGCTACTGCTACGTCCAGCGGCGTCCCGCACCAAGAGTGTAAGAAATGTCCGCGTTACTCCAGCGAAATCCTAAACCTACAATTACCGTATTGTTTCAAAGCAGGTCTAGAAGAAATACTGAAGTACAACTGTACATGTAATAGCGACATTTCGAAAGGTACAACACTTGACCACATGGCTTAAAACAAACACGGCGTAAACAACAAGACTGCAGCTTGCATCCCTTGCTGCCCACATCAACACCAGAACGCGAGTGAGCGGTCGCTCCGTCCGAAACCGGAAGGTATCTCCCCACTAGGCTAAAGTGCTTGCTCAGCCAGATACAATTCTCCAGTCATGCACAATGCATAACCACCGACCAGGCTTTCAAACACTCTTTCCTGAATTGGGGAAAGTACATTTCAGTTTCAGGCCCTTAACACTACCTTGACATATTAAACAACGACATGAACACTGTAAACCCTGTGCTGGGAATAACCATTCATAGGTAGGCTATGACAACCAACACACTCTCCCATCCGTCTCATGCAAACACAATGCTACAGAAGGTATAACATTACTTACGAGTCACAATTATAGAACGCCGCTGAACATAGCCTATTCAACCGCCCTGGGTTCAGCCATTCCGACAACATGACTGCACCAATTAGTGCCGACGGCACGTTATATAACCAGAAATATAGCTTTCGCAGCCAATCCCCCAAAAACATACATTTAATGGCAATGTGCTTTGACCTCAAGATTCTCACCTCATACCTAGTAAAGTGGATGGCAGAATGGGAGCCACAGTACAATGAAGGCGTTGTAGCCAACGGTGCCAATACCGAAAGTGACATGCACCGTGTAGCCAGGCCAGCACTCCTACAGACGGAAACATTGCAATGAATTCCGCCTCCATTGTACTGAGGCACACCACACCCTGCTGCCACAGCCCCACAAAACAGGCACGCTACCCAAGAATACAATGTGCCCACCGAAACTACGCCGGTCGACTCTATCGGCTGCCCAAGATGCAGCTACACATGCATACGATTCAGATCACGTGACACTTGAAAGATCAATAGCATAATGTTTCGTACTGACAGTACATAAGTATCGCAGTATGGTCAACAATAAGCGAATATGAATGGACGTAAAGGCATAGGTATATTGGGACAATATCATAACACCCAAAAGAATATCCGGCCTTGTTCTAGAAACTCCATACAACAACTTCCTACTAGTGACCTGTATGGGAAATGTACACTTGTCTCATCTTCATCACGCCTCGTTTGAACACCAGTACCTGCAGACATGAACTGGCACACGCACCGTACACGTTTCATCGACGTCATACCTCTCCGTGAGTTGTGCAAAGTAAGATTTGATGAATCACTGTCATGCCATCAATTCAAGCAACGTTACTACATGTGCTCTTAAGAGTTTCGTTTCTGGCTAACAAAAGCAAAACATCCGCATAAAACTGCATCTAAACCAAAATGATAAACACAGGTTAAGTCCCAAGAACTGAGAAAATCCCATCATCACTAATGGCTTTTCAAGTTCTTCCCATCACAGTCACCCACTTTGGTGAAGACCATATACGGCTGTTTGCAATAGGTGTACCATGGTGAACCTCAGGTTTGAATCCTTTGGGGATAGTCATGCAGGTTTTGCAATCCAACGTACCACACACTGGATATCCAAATCAACACTTGTCCACTTCAGAATGGATACCAATAATACATAAAAGAATCTAACCTAAAACAAAATTCACAACTGGGCTGAATACTCCATCAAAATCCACACCGCTTGCTTGACAAAACCCCCGAGCTACTAGTCGGGAGCGGAAACGTCTAACGCTTCCGTCGGTATTCTTCTACCTTGTATATCCATTTACATCCCCACTTCCATACCAATAGTTACATTAACCTCTATGTACCCCTCTTTTCTTAAAGGATGCAACGTCGTCTCCCATGGACCGTTCCCATTCACACTTGTGAGGAGAGGCAATGGCTTCTGCATAGGTAATTGGCCCAACAATACACACTTATGCCGCAGCATCACTGAAATCAACAGGACTATCCTGCCCACTAGTGGATACAGTTCCGAAATCAGGTGTTCGTCTACCCCTAAAATCGAACAGTGGTTCAAACCGACATCCCCGTTCTACACAATATTATTTGACATCATTAACACTGCAGAACATAATTCCATCTGGGGTGTGATAGTACACATCCAACGTACCTACCCTTTGCTCCGTCAGACGGACTACTACTTCCCTACACCAATACTGATAATCTAAAGGAGCCAATTAGGGGGAGGAGCCTACACTATTACTACGAATGAATGGTCGTGGAGGAACTTCTTTAATGGTTAGTGGGCCCTCAGTTTTGTCTTCTGCTTCTACCCTAGAATTACCATCTGATTCTGACTCTGTACCCGAACTAAGTCCCTTACCATAGGTAAATGTAGTTGCACTTAGACTGGGTTTGGGCACACTCTGAGGCCTATACTGCAAGGACCTCCTCCCTTCCCCATAACTTAACCTCACCAACCGTTACATGTTTAGTTTCAACGACCAAGCAAGTATGGGGATTCCACTCTATATCCTACTGTCTACCGCATAGCCAATGAATACCCCCTCCCAGCTTTAACGTCAAGGATATCCCTTCCCGGCGTATGGAAGTGTACATAACACATTGCACCAGGTCTTCGTAATGTCTGACTGATACACCTCGAACAAACAATAACGTACAAGGGACCCTAAAGCCTAAGTATGAGTGAGGGCACCTATGCTTCAGGTAGGTGAACGTACATACAAATTCTGCCCAAGATTGCGTGGCAGAGACATCTCGTGAAGTATAGCACGTACCCCTTCTAACAACGTGCGGTTAAATCGCCTAGCGATTCCAGCCAGAGCTGGTGAGTAGGCATTGGTTCGCTGATATCTGATACCCAACCTACATATATAATCACAAAATTTCGTACCTCAGTCCGTGCGAACATTTACAAAGTTGAAGCTAAATTGTCTTTCCCTCCTGGCACGAAAGTCAACAAACGTTTGAAACACATCGCTTTCCTTAGCGATGGGAAACACCCATGCATAACGAGAATAATCAAGTAAAGTAAGCACATATCTACAATTACCCAAGGATACCGTGCGACTTGGGCCCCAACCATCCATGTGAAGGAGCTCGAGGGGCTTCTTACTCTGCAAAGCACCAATACTCTTAAAACTGGTCCTAGTCGAATTGGTTACCTTGCAGACCTCACACTGAGGAGAGTTAGGCTTCACTCACTAGTATCCATGTACCACCTTGGAGTTATGTAAATGTATCGGGCCCAATTTACGCTGATGACCGAGCCTCGAGTGTCAGGTTTCCACAGAAACCGACTTAATTGGATATAACTTTAACATGTACCTTAAAGTCCCCCTTCTGAGTCCTACTTAAGCCAAGGGAACTCGTACTCGAACCAGATGAACAAATTACAGCTCCATTCACATGTTTTGGTTTGACCTTAAGAGGCAACAATGCATACACAATACAACTTGTTTGCGATTCGCAAGAAAAAATTGGGCATAGTGGCCCCGTGCGACCGCATATAGCGGCCAGACCCCAAAGGGCATCAGATTCACCCTCCCACTCAGCCTAAGGACCCAAGGAAGAGAAGACAGTCGAAGGCAAAAGGAGGGGGGAGAGCCCTACTTCAAACCCATAGTACTAACCGTCCGAGTTGCCAGACTCCAGTGAGACCATGTCTTGATGCACACCGCAGGAGCCAACGCAGCTGCCATTCCAGGACCAAAGAAATGTAGAGGCAATAACGATTAATGTAAACATACCCTAACATATCATAAACACATAGGCCTATGGGCAAACGCCCATGGAGACACTCACCATACCGTTGGCGACACAATGCACACCGGCGACATGTGACACCCTAACGTGACAACTGGCAACAGAACGGCGACAATGTGTCCCGCTGCGTCAGCGTCATAATAGCTACTTACCCTGGTGACAACTGGCTACAGAACGGCGACGATGTGTCCCGCTGCGTCAGTGTCATACAGCTATTTTCCCTGGCGACAACTGGCTACAGAACGGCGACAATGTGTCCCGCTGCGTCAGCGTCGTAACAGCTACTTACCCTGGTGACAACTGGCTACAGAACGGCGACGATGTGTCCCGCTGCGTCAGCGTCATACAGCTACTTTTCCTGGTGACAACTGGCTACAGGACGGCGACAATTTGTCCCGCTGCATCAGCGTCTAGTAGCTACTGAGTGTCGCCGATGGTGCTACACACGTGTTGCCAGTGGCGACAGCGTGGGTCCGGTTAAAAACCGGCTTCAATTTGCACCCCTCGGCTCAACCAGCATTGCAATTATGTCCAAACGCGGCACTTGCAACTTTTTTTTTTTTTTTTTTTTTTTTTTGCTGGATTGTTTTACCCCGGGCCAGCGCCCGTGGCCGGCTTTTTTTTTTTCAGTGTAGGAACCGCACCGCTATTTTCCCCACCGGGAGCGGTCGTCCTATTCATCCTCTCAACACTACTGGTTTTCAACTTACCGCCACTGTCGGCCACTCACCTAACGCCCGCCATCGGATCGGCACGGACCTGCCTTGCGGGACGGTGACAACTCCACTGGCTCACTCTACAAATCACCATCTGCATGAAAAAAAATGATATTTCAACACGAACAACATCCCGGGGAAGAACGGGAGGCAACGACGCCTCCGTAACCACGAATCACAAAGGCTTCATTCTCGGCCGCCATCTTGCCCTCGACAACGACCGGCCGACCAAAACACACCGCCGGCATGGCCGTATCCGTTAAGCCTACCGTCTACCGACCGTTGCCGTGCTTCGATCCTGTTCCCACCGTGCTGCTTTCCAATAAGCCGCTCGTCGGATCCACTTCTTGACATCGAAGTCCGTTGTTGTAGTCCATAATACGCGTTGGTTAATTCGCGAAGCACACAGTAAAAACTCGCACAACCATCCACGATGGGAGTGCTCGAAAAGTGATGCGGTTGGACTGGTGGGGGCGCTGACGTCGGTAAGGACGTGCAGCGCCACCTGGCGGCAGTGGAGAAAAGCTTAGGGAGAACGTAAAAAATGGTGT
>JAHWFP010175585.1:14372-25294 GCA_023313725.1 Lithobius niger | reverse complement strand
CAGTCAGTGCGCTGTTAAACTGCAGGGTTGTCCCCGAACACGGAGGGCGACACCAAACGCACGGCAAAGCATCGCGATGTACGTTGCTAGCAGATTTCTTCATAATAAAGTGTAATGTGATGCAGCAAGATTAAACGTAAGACATTTTTGGAATTCAGTTGTCATGATTTGCTTTTAAAACCTGTAAGGAGGATTTTCTTTGTGCCTCTCTACGACTGGCGCCAATGAACAGGAAGAACACGGCTGGAAGGTGGGAATTAGAAAATTAAGCAAAATTTCCTGATTTGGACTGTGAGGAGCATTTATTCACCGAGCGGCGCAGTCATTCTCAGAGACCACGCAAAGAGACCATTCGTTGATAAGAGACCAAGATAAGGTTGGGCAGCGCTACATAGAACTTTTCAACAACAAGGATTAAACTGCCGAGCGTTCTAGAATGAATAACCACACATGCGTTTGCAGACGGTGAGGCAAATAACTCTCATACGCAGTAAGTGACGAGGTGAATGTGCAATTTCGTTCGTATAAAGACTGGGACGACGTTGAAATTTGAGCCACGATAGCTCCTTTAATGTGCGACCACCTCCACGAACTGCTCCATCAATTACAGCAATCGAGATTAGCGCATCGAGTGAAGCGAGAGATCGTACAATGAAAGCTGACGAGCGATAACAGAGAGATAATAAAAGAGATACAGCGTGCCTTCTCTTTACATCAAGAACGAAGACTCAGGAGTCTAGTTTCATTTCGTAATCTTGAAGACACAGGTGAAGCAACAGATTATAATAAAGCTAAAGAGGCTTTAACAAAACATTTCAAGCCAAAACAAAACTACGAATATCAAAAATTCATATTCCGGCGTATGAAACAATAGCCAGGAGGAACGTTGGAGACTTGTACAGCACGAAAGGGCCATGAATTGTGGTTTTGAAATCATAGATCAAGAAACAAACTCACAAATTATTCAGCATACCAACTCGTCACGGCGCCACAGAAGGGCACTAAAAGACCATTCGCTAACTTTAACACAGATCCTAGATGAAGGCAGAGCAATGGAGCTCTCCTACAAACAAGCTGAAATAATAGAAGAACGTGAAATATGATCAGAGTGACCCCAATGACGCAGTAAATTTTGTTGTACGAAAATTTTGTAGTAAACCCAAACAATTCACCAAAGGGGCTCGTGATCATAGTGAAGCTAGGGCATGTCAGCATTATACGTGTGAAGGTAACTATCCTCACAACGGGAGAAGTTGCCCCGCTAGAGGTAAAAAATGCAGAAACTACAAAAAATTAAATCATTTAGCGCGTATGCCGATGTGATCAGGGTCAAAGCCAAACAAGACTACACCAAGCTAAGGAAAGCAGCAGACCATCCAAGCGACCACAGGCTGAGAAAACAAATGCCGTAAGTGCAAATGAACAAAGCATAACCAGCGATTCATCAAATGCACAGATTAAACCTAGGCACAGATAAAAAAAAAAACTACCAACCGTAAAGGTGAAAATAGACAGTAAAGTTACCACCATTCTTCTAGATACGGGTGCATCGGTAACTGTAGTACCAGAAGAGCTGTGTTGGGATGACATCGCGCGTCCCAACACAAGCTCCACTCCAGCTCTCTCAGTGGACAATTTGGTGCAACCCAACCGGAAGAGAGGACCGGAATCAAAAGCGATGCGAGGTTCTTGAGGACATGAAATAAACGTGCTCTCAACTGCAAAGTAAGTTCCTTTCATTGAATCCGGGAAAATCGGCCCCAATCTGGGGCATCGAGATCTTTTGAGCAGCGAACCCCAACAAGTGGCGCCCAACGTTGAAAATCGAGGATCAAGTGGGGTTGATCGGCACGAGGAGATTGACTCAGTGAAATTTTCGCGTGAAAACCATTGACCACGAGACCAGACGAAGTGACAACGATAAACAATCGAGACGACGCACAAAGCAGGTGAGCATCGATGCATAAATGGTCACTGACTACAAAACTCGTCATTGCATCACACAGCAGCAAGTGATTAGTTTGGAGGGTGGTTCTAAAGCGGACACGCAGGGAAAATGACAATAACGATTGTAAACAAAGGAACTGTGCGCAGCACGATGAACAACATGGCGTGCGCGCACATCCTGATCGTGACCGTTTCACCACGCGAGAAGTGCCATGTGCAGACATCGAAAAAGACATCGAAAGAATCGAGGCGTTACTAGAAAATGAAATTCGAGCGGCGAGAGACAGTCTGCGGACGACAATCGACGCGATCGCTGCGACCAAAATGCCGACGGAGGAAGAGCACCCCGGTGGCAAACCCAACAACACCGACGACATGACTAATTTTCGCCAAGAGATTGCTTCGTCGTTCAAGGGGAAAATGACTGCAGATGTGCAAGCAAAACGAGATTTGGTAACGAGTGGGACGCTCAGAGTGACGGCTTTAGACATTAGGAACAAACGGGAGGCCAAATATGCGAGCTAGCGAAGTTTAACAAGCACGTCACCGCGGTCAGGAAGACGTCAGTCAGGTGGCTGCGCAGGTCAACATGGCACACTATCGTGAGAGTCTTCACAACAGTGCTAATGATTTCTACAGCGACTCACCATACCTTGACGAACGAGCCTGTAGACATGTCAGACGAGGGAGCAAGACTAGGTTTGGTAAAGTGGCTGCCACAACACTTTGAAATCTGAGACCACGTCGCGGACAACCGCGAACCTCGCTGCAAAATTGATCTCACACTCCCACTCAAATATTGCACTTGCACGACACGAAGATATGGGAAAGAAGGCAGGAAAATCACGACTGTGTGGGCCCTTTCAGGACCGCCGGAGGTGCCATGAAGAACGGCAAGCTCTGCGCCATACCCTTCAACTACATCAAACTGCACATGGCATGGGTCATGGCTAGACGAGCCGGCATCCTGCAAGCGAAGACGCACAGTGAAACTTGTGACGTCGAATGGTGTATCCCATCATTGGAATTCACAGTATACCGAGAAGTGCTTAGTGCTAACCTGGAGGAAACTAGGGCGACCGTTTTATGCGTGAACGCACATGTCGCAAGTAAAGACGAAACGCTAAACCAGCAGGAAATGAAATTACTATTCTCGTCAACGCTAGTGGCACAAAGGTGCAACAGGCCCAGGAAGTCAGACGACCATGGCGTGTATACTTGGGTGTGGTCCACATCGGAAGTAAACTTCAAGGAAACGGGACAAGCCCTAATCTGGTAAAACGAGAACCAAGCCAGCGCAGGACAAGAAACGAGGGCAGGCAAGTCGGGACTGGCTTGGGAAATACCAATCTAACCAACTTGAAAGATCAGTGAAACACGAAAACTTTCAACGGAAAGACTAGTGCACACGGTGGACCATTCGCCGGATGACATATAAAAAAAAAGTTTAAAAGGTTTTCGCTCTTTCATGGTGAAGGGATTGATTTTTTTTTTTCACCGTTTGTAGAAATTGCATGTGGCTTCTTCAACATTAATCTTGGGAAGCTGGGTGAGGTAGCTAACAGTGTGCTTAGGTAATCATTAAAATTAATCGGTGACGGGACCGGGCCTAACAACCTATACAATGTGCAAAGTGGTTGGACCGGGCAGACCCAGCATTTATTTTGTTTCTTGACTGTGTAGTGGACAGCGCATCCACACCACCCGTGTGGTATAGCCTACACGCAGGTGGATGGTGGGTACATTTTTTTTTTGTTTGTAAAATTTGGATCTGTTTTGGGTAATAATGATGTGGAACGTATTTATTTGGGCATACATCAGGGAGTGGCTCACAGGAGGTTTCTGAGGGTCATTAGGAATGAATACTCCTTTTGGTAATTAATGCTTGGGGTAAGACGAACTGATGGGGTGTCGGAGCGACACCCTTTCTTTTCATTTTTTTTTTTTTGTGGACCGAAGCACTTTCGAGGTTAGGGTTTAGCAGCAAGATGCCGCTGGTTGGGTTTCGAAGATGTATCATGCGATGGAATGGATAGGTGGCTACCAAAATCTTCTCTATTTTTTTTTGTTCTCGTATTGGCGAGAGTCTGTTTAAATGCTTTTCAGTCGACTGACAGACTGAAGCGGGGTGGAGTTGATTCGGGTAGACCACTGGCCTACAGGGAATGACGCAATCTTTAGTTTCATTGGGTAGAAAGAGATATTGTTGTTTAAGTTATTCTCTGGTTATGTACTGGGGGGGGGGGGGGCTCTACAAAACTCGTGTCAGGGTCGCCACGTGACAAACCTCTTCTCCGAATGCAGAGGGCTACTCAATTCTGTTGTAATGTATGTGTGCACTTAAGATTTGTTATTGAAATTAATATGGAAGACTAGCGAAATTAAAGCATGGCACGTGCTAGGTAAATTTAAGATTGTATTACAAGTTTGGACTTAGTCTCTGGTTGAGTGAGAGTTGGGACTTAGCCTCTGGCAGCATGGTGGAGTATGGTTGGAGACTATTTTCATTCATTGAGAAATTTTATGCTGATGTTCAAAAATTTATGCGAGCAACCTACCACGAGAATCTTCTTCTCTTTCTGTGCTTACTCTAACAGTAAAGAAGAGTAGCCTATGTTCACCACACAGCCTACATTTGTTGTTACCACACATAGCCTACATTTGTTGTTACATGCTATACTTACGCGTCACTAACTTTAAATTTAATTGTGGTGGAGGATATAATTTTTTGTGTGGATGTTGAAGAGTTGCCCATGCGACAGGTTTAGCCTATATTCAACTGTTGCTCACAGTACCGTAGTGAAGCAAACCAAGTCACTATATTGACTTTGGGGTGTTCTTATCAGTTTATTGAAGCTGAGGTTGAGAGGTTTTGCCACTAATTGTGCTTGCACCACAGGGTTGGAATTAACTGTATCTTGTGAAACATATGTAAAACACGACTGTAACAAACAGTCTTGGGTATGTCAGACTCAGGTAGCATTCTTGACGAACGGAAGGTGAGGTCCACACCCGTGTGGTATGGGTAACACCAAGTAAAAGTGTTGGGAGTGCCAAGGTCGAAGCGTTAATCTGGTTGAGGCACTAACTTAAGTAACCACATGCTGCACCCTTACAAATTTTGGGTTATCGGTGCACAGAGAACTGTGGTAAATGATTAAAAGTTGGGAAACAATGTGAAGGGAAAATCGTCAGTGGAGTAGAATAGGCCACTGAGTTGAAAGGTCTGGTTGTGCTTCACAAATTTTTGGGGGGACGGGTAGTGCTTGTGTTCACCACAAACCTACTCAGGCGTATGGAGTTTTTCGATACCTTCGATACTACCGAAAATCGATACCAAGTTTTGAATTTTCTATACCACTACCGATACCAAGACAGTATCAGAAAAAGTATCGAAATTCGATAGTATCGCACACCCCTGGGATATAGATTGGCGGTAGTCTCAATTCAACCATGCGGTTGTAAGTAAACCAATGTGCTATGCAATGCATGCAATTTCCTTTATGAATACTTTACTTAATTACAACTGATTAGAGATTATTTCAGCAGCAGTGTATACGTTTGTGGACTAAACATCGCCTACAAGACACTAGTGAATTTAGAGACTGACAAAGTGACAGACTTGAGACGATTTGTCTCACTACTTAAAATACTTTGACGAGTTTGAAAAGGAAGGAGAGTTAAAAGTTAGACACATGACTCGTTATTTGTTCGTGTGATCTGAAACTGAAGGTTTTGCAGTGTTTGCTACAATGAGTTTTAAAAAAATTACCATCAAGAAAAAAAGTGTGTACATTGGTTTCCTAGATGTAAGCAGCAGCAGCTATCGAACTATAAACCCTGAAAGTGAAACAAATGGGCTAGAAGATGTATTAAATTACACACAGCAGTACCCAATGTTGGTCATTGTGCCCAGTCACGCGAGCGTCCACCAAGCTACCAATCCACAGTTCAGGTAACGGTTCCTGAATAAAATGCCAATCTTTTACCCTTATTGGTTCGAGCGGAGTATTTCGTCAATAGTAGTAGACGCAGATGCAACTATTGCTACCAATAGGGCGCTGACATGTTAAAAGGTGAACCATATGTAACTGTATAAAGATGTTAGAACACGACTGCTTTCGTACCATTTCAAAGAAGAAACATTTGTTCCGCAGCGTTTACCACGTGGGGTAAATTTGGAGGAATTTATAAGCACTGAGAGTCAAATAAATGGTTGGCGTGCACGTTAAGGAAAAGGAGTAGCACTGGCTGAGTTTCCCAACGAAAGTGACCATGCTCTAAGCAATAAACTGATCAACTCCAGCAAAGTCTCCCCGGACTTTCATGTCTCACCCCAACGAACCCCAACAAGTAGTGCCCAACGGGAAAAGTCAGATTGAGACATGGGAATGAAAATTCGTAAGTAATTTTGAACTAAAACAGTGATCGGCGTGTTCAACAGAATCAACACCGAATCAACTGTGAAGGCACTGTGACACTCCTCAAGTCCAATTCTAACAATGCTGTGTATCTGAGAAACCTAGAATCCCTGCCTATATTCAACTCCACAGCCGAGAGAAGGCCGTGCTGATGAATATCCAGGGACCTTCAAACCCAAACATCCACTTCCTGCTGAGAGACGAGTTTAATCAGTTGCTATGGGAGAAGTGGTGTATTGGCCTGCAAGTTAGGGAGGCTATAGCCCCGCATCGCATTAAAATAGCAGACGAACAATCACTACGAAGTGAGCGGTGATGTGGTAGCCAGACGAAGACAGTCGTTCTGAGCCCCTCCAACTCCAGAAAAACCAGATTGTCGAAAATTCGCAGGGATATTGGAACGGTAAATATCCTTTCCTTTGAAATCTAAGCGTACAAGACGTAAACATGAGAAATTAATGAACAATGCATGCAAGACTTAATTACGGGGAACAAATTTTATTGGCAAGAAAGCACATTTCATTGTGGAATAAGGGGCTGGGGTGTGCAACCATGGTAGAGAAAAAAAAGTTCGCAGTTGAATTATCGATCATTATAAGAAAGATGTGCTCTTTTGTCAGTTTGGCGCGCCACCAGATGCAAGTAGTCGATCACAGAGCTGCAGCGGGAAAAAAAGGGTGTAGCGAAAACACATAACGGACGGCGGCATGGTTGCATACATTTTTGGGAACGACAATGGCACATCACATATGCATATGGCCGTAGGCTATGTAAGTGGTGTGGAAAACGAATCTAAGATTAAGAAGATGAAATTGACGAACAGTTCAAGATTGGGACAATGAAGGAATTGAAAAACTTGACATGGGATAACAGAAGAGTGGTGCAGCTAGAGAACAAGCAGTGAAAAGGGTCGTAATTGAGAGAAAGATGACTAGAGACAATAGACTCTTTGACAGACGACGGTACCTAGTCAATGAATCGGGCATCGTCAAGTCATCGTCAACCTCATTCAAATTCAGCATTCCAGAGAAGGGAGCGAACCGAAATGGCGAAGGCTAATTCATTCAAGCTGCAAACAACGGTGGAAAGCAAGGAAAAGCTGAGACCGATCGAAAAGTAAGTAACCTTCGCCGATCAAATCCCGCAACCCCTTGACGATCATTCGGCAGTTGTTGGAAAATCTGCAACCAAAATTGCTCTTCAAGCTTAACTACCCATTATTTACAGCTGGTTACATGCCGATTTTCCGCCAACAGTGAGCTACAACGATGCAAGCAAGAAATGGTCTGGAATCAAGTGCCACTACCCTTGAGATACATCCTTCATAGAAGAAATCAACAATGTACGTAGGTTCGCATTCCAGAACCACCGAACTTCCGATTCAAGTTGTCGGACGAAGACACAGAACTGGCATCGTAACCAACGGTTGCGATTCAGCGTGCGTTGCGCAAAATTCCGGCTGGTGCATAGTTGATGAAACAGATCTTTGGCAGCAAAGGTCGTGGGTTCGATTCCCCACTCAGGCAGTATGACATGTAAGTCCAAAAGAAACGTAAATAGGTTTGCATCTGAATTTATTAAACTCTTGTTGAGCCATCGGCTTTCCGCCCTGTTTATGCTAGACATCTACAACGGCAGTGAAGCAACTGCCATTGTTTCCTGCCTCAGTTCTGCTGTCGACCATAGACGTAACATAGGTACCTGCATCCGTGACAAATGGAGGTTTGGTCACCATTTTTTGGTCACAGCCCAAAAAAAGACGGTTTGTCAAAACGTCACAAGGTGCTCTTTTATTTAATTAATGACACAACAATGAACAGCCACAAAGTCATAAAGTTAAGTAGCGTTTCATGTTTTTTTATTTTTTATTTTTGCTTAAGTTCCTAGCGGTTTGTGTTAGAGGTTTGAATTTGCACCATTAAAAGCTGATTAAAATGGTTAATTTCAGTGTCAAAATCAATCAAACACTGGCAATATCATGAATTTTAGCAGTGGGACCAATATTTAGATAAAATTGTTTATCCACGATAACGTATCCCCCCTACCCCCTATGTGTCCGTATAACAAATAGTATTTTTTTATTTAACTTTCCATAGCCTGATGTACGACTTTTAACAAAATAAATAAATAAAAAGTTAAAAACAACTAGTAAAAAACGCATGCACACACCACCTGCAGACAAGTAAAGTGTAAAACACTGGCCCCTATTTACAAAATATAGCTTTTAAATAAGACTTAAAATGTTTTACAATTTAAAAAATAATCATTCACAGCCAATGTCAGTATTTGTTTTTAAGCTAAATTTCAAACCATGCTGGCAATTTCAGTTTCTATGTTATTTAAACACGCTAAAGTGTCAGAAAGTAGGTCGCAAAAGGTTCATCACACGAACGTTGCATTTGAATTTAAGGTTTTGCCATTTGAACTGACTTAAAACCTGCTTCCGAAATTCGTAACGAGTTTGACCCAGGCATGAAAGAAATAACTGGAACAGATACATACCCGCAGTTACAATGCAAAGACTCGCACACACATTAGAAAGCAACACCAAACCCATTTCTTCAGCGGTTATTTCGCCTCCAAATCCTTTCCAAAACGCGACGGGTATCAAAAAGGCGTAATACTTTTCTTTTGTAAGGAAGTTGTGTTCGATGCATAGGTACTGTACAAAAACATACAATACAAATGCACAGCCACCACAAGCATGGAAGCAAAAGGCAACGAAGTTGTTGAGGTTTTGTTCTCCAACACAGCCACCCATGAAAAAGCAGTGGTGGTCTCTAGCAGGAATACATTTTTTACACAATTCACAATGATGCGAGTTTATGGCTACCCACGTTTCGCATTTTTTACAAAAAATGTCATCCTCATTCCTGAACGGAAGGAATGAGTGTTGTTTCATCAGTTGGATTTGTGAAAGCTTTTTATAAAATATATACCAATTTCCAACTACATTGTAAACAAAATATAGTGCAAGGCAAAGAGACCACAAAAACGTGAAAAATCCTTGAGAATACCTGATGGTAAGTCCAACACCCATCATTGCAGTTATTGCTGACACTGCGTACAATTTTCCAAAGCAATTCAAAAACCTTAGAATTCGTAGCCGTTGTTTTGGGTCTAACGCACACCTACAAGTGAAACGCATAATCAATTATCCTTTACTTGCTTTGGCAGACGATAACTTGAACCTTCATTTTCACGGCAACAAGCAGCGCTCAAAGGAATTTGTAAAAAACCCTGAAGGATGAATGCTCCTGGGCGCAGTTTTAAGTTAATCTACACATCTTCTGAGCTATGATGGTACCACCGAACTCTCAGAACCTGTAAAGACAATACATAAATTTCAGAATTAAACTTTTCAATATGAAGTGACTACAATGACCCTAGTCTTACGGCTGCAGGGAGCACTAGGAACATTTTTTAGTGTAAGTTTTAAAAAACAATGGGTTACGCAGGGGAGCAACTTCAGTTATGCACCAGTTTCGTCTTTATGTCGCATGGTACCCGCCAAACTTAACATATCGTGGAAAGCTGAAGATGGTGGGCAGCCTCGTGACAGATTTTCCTTCAAGTGTCTGCGATGCATAATTTAGTGCCTGCGAATTGTCTGCATGAACTCAGCTCACTGACCTCTCATAATATGAAATTGCTAATTCCTCCCCCCCCCCCCCCCCAGGATGGAGGGGAAGGAGGCTTCTGGGGTACTTAAAAAAAACTAAATACTGTCCGTGGGAATATCTTGTTTGAAATTGTGTGTGTTTACTTTGCTACAATAAAATAACTGGCTTAAGTAAAAGTACATTTTTATTTAACTTAAGCCTAGTTAAAGTTTTACAACCTTTTACTCTGGCATTCGTTGACTTCTGGCGTAGCATTGCTTTTGATGTCTTTAGGCCTACAGTACTTTTTTCACTTAGTTTGCTGAGCAGGCTACTTATCAAAACATGGCAAACAGTCATTATGAAATTCCATTACTTTCTTTACTACTTTCGATCTTACTGTGTGTCCCATCGAATTAACTACAGTTTAAAATTTATTGGAAATGTAAGACCATACATACATACAATTAGGACAGTTATCAGATAATTCCCGTTCATTTATGTGTCGCAGGATGCCCATTTAAAAACTCAAAACTCTCACATCAGCACTACCAAGGTCCTATAAGTGCCCATCATTACATTGGAGCCTCTGCAAGCTTTGCTTTTTTTGGCTACCGAGTCTTATACAAAACAATTCTGCCACTGACCGATTTGTATTTCATTGCTATTCCACACTGAATTTCAATCATTTCAGTCAGTCACTGCGATAACTACAAATTTAACAGTACGGTAACAGTGAACAGTAGATATCATTAAGTTGACCAGTATGAAGTAATACCAGCACCGGAATAGTTTTTGATAAAAATATAGCCTATAAAAGTGCACATGTAAAACAATAAAACACGACGTTTCGGGGATAATTTGCACCCCGTTATCAAGTGTGGATATCCGCTCAAAGGCTTCGTACACAAATAAAAGAACACAAAATCATGTTATGGCAGACACATCTTAA
>JAHWFP010175566.1:449-11482 GCA_023313725.1 Lithobius niger | reverse complement strand
GGGGGGGGAGTGCAAGGGTAAAAGCTAGGGCCTCCCAAAACTAAACAATTTTGGGTTCATGGTTGCGGCCTATAATTATAGTAGTTTTATGCAAAAATGTGCCCCCTCCTTCCCCCATGCTTGGAATTTTATGCCCCCTTGCCTCCTGGGCCGGGTGCCTTCCAGCCTTTGCACCCCCACTTAATTGCGGTACTGGTGTCATGGCTGCTTCTTCCACCTCGTCTTTTCCTTCCCCTAATAAAATTGCTTGGTTGCTTGTATAATTTACACCTCGTTTGGTGTTTGGTGTTATAGATCCCCATATTTCAGAATGTCCCGAGTTTGTCCATTTCGGGCTATTATGATCGTACGTTCGCTCCTATGCCATTGACTCCTTCAGCTTTAAATGGGTGTAGGGCGATCCCTAGCGAAGCTAAACAATTTTGGTTAAAATTAAAGGAAAAGAATAGATCTCCATATTTCAGAATATCCTTAGCATTCCATTGCGGGCTATTAAACAGCTCACAAATGCACTTTGAAATCGAAAATCACTATACGACTTCACCTTTAAATGGGCGTTGGGCCGCCCTTAGTAATTAATTACGGTTAGGATTTATAGAAATAATAGATTCCTATGTTTCAGAATATCCTAAGCAGAGATCTCACAATAGCACTTTGACTTCAAAACTCACCATACGCTTTCGCCACTATGCCATTAGCTTGTCACCTTGAATGGGTGTAGGACAGTCACTTGCTAAGCTAAACAATTTCGATTAGGATTAAAGGAAAGAATAAGTTCCAGTCTTTCAGAATAATCTAAGCATGTCAATTTCGGGCTATTAGACAGCTCGTAAGAGCACTTTGAATTCGAAACTCACCGTACTCTTTCGCCGCTATGCCGTTACCTCATCACATTTAAATGGGCGTAGGACGGTTCCTTGGTAAGCTAAACAATATCGATGAGGATTGACGGAAAGAATATATTCCAGTCTTTACACAATCCTAAGCATGTCCATTTTGGGCTATTACAGAGCTCGTAAGAGAACTTTGAATTCGAAAACCACCATACGCTTTTGCTCCTACGCCATTACCGCTTCACCTTTAAGTGGACGTAGGACGGCGCTTAGCTAAGCTAAAGAATTTTGGTTAGGAGTGATGAAAAGAAAAGATCCCCCACCTCCCAGAATATCCTAAGCATGTCTATTTCGGGCAATCAGAGGGCTTGCCAGTACACTTTGAACCCGAAACTCACTATAACAACCAATTGAAAAAAAGGAATGGCTCAACCAACCCCGAGAGGCTCGACTGGTAAAAACAACCGTTTCCCTACAGCCAGTCGTCGTTAATCCATCCTCTAAAGTCTTGTTCGTATTACCATCTCTCCTTTCCTAACTTCGTCTGGTCCCTCCTACTTGAGGGAGGAGAGCTGTAATGCGAACGACGTCTGCCTTGCCTAAGTTAGGGGAGCTCTCTTAAATGTTGTGAGAGGTCCTTTTCCTGCCATAGCTAGGTGAGCTGCGCAATCAGGGTTAGGGGAGCCGAGTGTAAAGCCAGTGCAAACGAACAGCTTCAACTATCGCTATACAAAATTCTAGGTGAGACTTGGGTGAGACCGTGCATGTGTGTAGGGGGTGGCGGAGTAGGGTGTAGAGAGGAAAAGCGTTGATTTAAATGGGCTTATGAGAGAGGAAGTCGGTAATGCGAACGAACGCCTCCGTTTTCAAGTTAAGTGAGTGGTCACCCAGGTTAGGAGAGGAGAGACTGTAATGCGAACAAGGCTTAAGCAAAGCTGCGAAGGAAGGGAAGGCATAAACAAATACGTGATAGGCGGAGAAACAACTCTCCTCCATCGGCTAATGACCAGTCAAAGGTAGACCCTCCTACTTTCGACAACTGGGTTACTAGGCGTCATAAACCACTGACAGATTTGAATTGGAAAACCGCCATACGCTTTTGCACCTACGTCATTACCTCTTCACCTTTAAATGGTTGCAGGACGGTCCCTAGCTAAGCTAAATAATTTTGGTTAGGAGTGATGGAAAGACAAGATCCCTACCGTTCAGAATATGCTAAGCATGTCCATTTCTGGCTATCAGAGGGCTAGCAAGTTCACTTTGAGCCTGAAAATCACTATAACAACCAATTGAAAAAAGGAGCCTTCCAACAAATAAACGGTGATGTATTTTGAAATACGATTTTAAGGTCGAATGGTTGCTTTTACGTAAAAGATGTGAACCACCTTTCCTGTCCAGAATTGTGTACTGAACATTTTTGTTTCACATTATGCTTTTGATTTGTTGACGGTTAAGGAGTTATAGCTGAACACCGTTTTTCAACTGCCATTTGGTCTGCCATCTTCGTTTAAGGGCTCCTGGGTAAATTTCGAAGTGGCTTCATATCTAAAAATGATCTTACATGCATGCACATTCATCATGCTGATTTTCATGCTTTTATGAAAAAGCGAACAATTCCTTGAATTTTATCATCTCTGTCGCCTGACTATATTGAGTTTTCAAGAAATTGAACAGCTTTCGTTGCTTTTTAAGTAAGAGGCAAGCTCAACTATTTTTTACATCCTCCAGATGGAGTTAGTGTGCCTGCTTTCTTCCTCATTCTAAAACCCAAGATTATAACGAACGAGTACAAAAAATGGCTGTGAGCCATTTTAAAAGGTCAATAGAAGCTTCAAATTTGACATAAGAATTATTTTGACTTATTTTCACACTTTTTCATATAAGTTTCCAGCACAGCTACGGGTTACTCTTTTCCGTAACAGTCACTAAATTAAAACAAAATAACATTGAAAGTAGACACTGAAAATACTTTCTAGTAATTAAAAAACCAAAATACCCCTTTGAATGATTCTAAAAAGTGAATCGAACATCGAGTGCAGCTACAGCATTCTAGTATTTTTTGAAATTTTTTTTTCGTATGTGTTAAGAATCTGTTTCCAATGTGTGACGCTCGATTTGAGGCTTGTATGTGAAAGAAAAATAATGTGGAAAGAAGGGCCAGGCCAGTCTTTTACTCACTGGATGAATGGTGTGAGTAGCAACTGAGTGTGTATCTATAACAAAAACTAGAAACGAACCTCGAAATTAGCAGTGAAAATTACGAGCACAGTTTCGACAAATAGTCCAAGAATTGGATAACAGAAACAGCTGTGTGCTCCTTGATAACTTAATTAGAGAGTACTGTGGATATAAAAATAAAAAAATTCCACGCATTTTCCACGGTTCGAACGTATTTTGCCCTCAGGTGGAGAGTTTGTGTTAGAAAGCCAATATATAAGATAAGATGGATATGGATTGTTTCCTTTGAAAGTTTAGGATGAAAGCGAAAGTCTAGAAGCAGGGAAAGGCAGAAAAAGTCGGTGCTGCAATTATAAACAATGGGAGATAAAAATGAATATGAACCAACTCTGTCGAGTGCCGTTATCGTCAGTGAACTCGATTTAGTCGCCATCCACCAGTGGTGAATATTAAAAGGGCATTCCCAGTTCGTAGTTAACTTTTGTGCTTATCAAGTCTGTCTAGCACAATGCAATGCAACATTTCGGAGGGAAATGCCAACTCGACGACCCACGCTATTGCTACCCCATTTCAACGATTTGCTAGCATCGTGCCGTGCGTGAGAGGGCTTTCCCCGCACCCTTTGACATTTTTATCTCTGGCACTCCCTTTACAATCATCTAGCCAAGATGCTGCAAGACCATTTCTGCCAAGATTGGGGAGCTGGAGTACCCCATGGGGGCCCCCTTGACCTACCAAAAGGTCTGGTCCCTATACTCGACGTAAATGGGGGTTAGCAGCACTTTCAACAAAGCCCTATCTCTTTCCAAAACTTTCATCGAAACTTTCATTTTCTTTCTCGACGCTTCTAACATCTCCAAAATCAGTCTCTGGGAGAGTTGGCCCACGCAAACTGGACGACCGACGTTATTGCTGCCCTATTTCAACAATGTGCTAGAATCGTGCCGTGTGTGAGAGGGCTTTCCCGCAACCTTCACATCGGGTAGTGCCTCTTTAAGCAGGAGCTCTAATAAAATCATATTTCTCCAACCAAAAATTATCGACATTTCAGTTCGAGTGACCTATCTATTTAACTAAACTACTTATATCCGTCTGCACGGATGGGTGTGCATGCATGACTGCTTTGGCAACTTTGGAGAAATTTGAAAAGCTAGGTTTGTTATTTTATCACACTTTATAATTTTTTTCTGCCACTACCTTACTATTTTTATTAAAGAAACGGAAATTAGACATCAACTGGAGGAAGCCCGTGAATACACCCCGGCGTTGGATACACCCCGGAAATCCGACCAAACACATTTTTGCGCATCTAGCTAACAAATTCTGATTTTCGTTCGATTTGCTCACTCAATCAGCGTATCTCGTCAAGTGCTCCGGCCCGACCCTGTCTCCGGATCCGGTCTCCATGCACTGACATTTAAGTATTTCCGTGAGAAATAAATAAATAGTCTTAGAACAAATTTCAAACCTTTAGCCTGGCGGCTTCGGCAGAAAGTAAATCGCCGTCAGTGCCTCATTATTTTTTTGTTTTCATTTGCAGAGGTCTTATTGTTGTCGAACTCTTTGCAAGGCTAAAATAGGACCAAGTGTATGGAGTTGTGGGCCGCTTGTACTCGAATAAATATCAAATATCAAAATAGCAAGGTATAGCAATGATAAGCGTCGTGCAACGCAAGTTTAAATTAGTTGTTAGTTAAAACGATTGTTAGCTTCTTACTTACACCAAGACTGTATAAATACATACTGAGGAGAGGGGACGTGTGCACTTTATTACCTACTTACTGCTTACACCTATAACAGTATTAGACTGGAAGTAGTATTTTCGATTTTATTATGTATGTATTGGCTCCATCTTACAATTTTTATTTAAAAAAACGGAAATTTGATGTAAATATTGGCTACATTGTGTTTCTTCGTTTAATGCAATTTTTATTCGGCGATCTGTTAGCATACATCCTCTCCAATTTTACATATCAGAAACTTTGATCACCTCTCACCATGTTTCCTAACGCTTTACTGGCCTTAAATAGGCCTTACTTACTGATAAAGCGTTAGAAAACATGGTGAGAGGTGATCAAAGTTGACAGTAACATAGCGATCAGGAGTGGAGCCATGGTTAGTTCTTATACTAGTACTATATTAGTACTATACTCTATTGCATACAGGTTGAGTCCTAAAGCTCACAACTACTCGTCCGAGCTATAGATACTTAAGTGAGTTTTTTTCTATATTTTCATTTCCATCCTACACAACAGTTCCTAAATATGAAGCCATCGAACACCTAAGCAAACAACACTGCAAGCGCTAGCTTTAGCTTTTGACGTGCTCCCAGCCAAAGCCATGGGGCCAGAAGAAGAGAGGGACAATTTTGCTAGGTAAATCCCATCAGAAATAACTAGGTTCTTTTACATGCCACAATCGACATGAGAATAAGACATCACAGGGCCCTTCTCTTCCCGAAGATGCCAGGGTGACTGAGGTCGGACTGGAACCCCGGAGCTCTGGCAAATTAGAGACGGTCATGATAACCATCAGGCCACCTTGTCCCTTGTGCAAGTGCTAGCAAACGAAAGCGAACGAATCGAAAACAGAAACAGGTGAGCGAAACCAACAGCGGTCCTTACTAGCATATTTGGATAGCGCTGCCACCACGCACGCGATCTGCTGTACAAATGATAAAAGGGGCCACCGTGTTGTTTCACATTGGCAGTACTAATGTTTTCTTCCTTTTTTTTTTTTACGTATTTGTGATTATTTTTTCCATTTTTCGCACCGATACACGGTTAGATTTTTCACTATGGTTTTTATGGCAAATGGCTTTGTGTTGTAGTGCTCAGGGCCACTAGCCTCATAGCTCGGTCTCCATTACCGCCACTACTAAAAATCAGCTTAGCCGTCCAACTCAAAACCTAAATATCTCTGAAAATATTTGAGGTAGGAATTTAACCTTCGTCCTCGTGACTTTCACGCACCAACATTCCCGTGACATGAAATTTCAACGAGATCAGAAAAAACTTGCGAACGTTATCGTGTACCAGACAAACAAACAGACACACGGACAAACACACTCAAAGTCCAAATTCAGTCGAGTGTTTGCTCTCGATCTCTTCGTTTGCTCGTCCAATTATCTAAATGTTTTTAAACGAAACAAACAAATAAATAAAGAGGAAAAACTACCTTGTCTTCCTCCTCTCCCTCCTGCGTCGGCCCAGTATTCCAGTGATATTGCAAAGGGACCACAAAGACCAAGCGAACATCCCACAGCCTTACAATCCGAAACGGCCTGCAATACAAAAATGATATTGAAATAAATAAATAAAAAAAACATGACAAAAACAACAACACTAAAACACAAAAACAAACATCTGTTATCACAACCTCAATCTCTGACCACTACTATCACAAGTCAATAATATTTCGAAAGCAAGAATACTTACCAGTCATTTTTGGGAACACCAAAGTTTACGCTCAGTTTAAACTTGCGAGTTATTTGCCTTGACAGGAGTACATAAAGAATAGGGAACGACGGATTAAAGAAGTCACGTGAGCTGCACATCCTTAAAACCTGAACCTAATTTAGCCTGAAAACTGAGATGTAACATGAGGTTCCTGCATCACTGACTACCTAGATCTATACAACAAAGTAATTGCCTAATGAGTTACCATTACAATGAGTAAGTCTTTTGAAGGGTCCATTTTTGTAGTATATATTTCGGCCAAGTTGGTCGCTCTGATCCGTCGAACGCTGCACCAAGGCATACGCAGGGGGACGACAGCAGCCAGAAGAGGTCTCATAGCTGCTAAAGAAGGATGGCAATCTCTCACGCTACCCTGGCGGCCACTGACTGGCAGGGATCACGCCAGTTACTGACCAGATCAACTTTGCCATGCAAATAAGCTGAGCTCTGCCTTCGATCAACCATGATGACCATCTTATCCTCCATCCTGTCTTTTGCAATTCAAATGGCAAATGTTGGCGCTCAGTATTGGCTGAGCGAGCGAAGCGACTGAATTGGATTTTGTGTGTCTGCCAGGGAGCTTTGGTGCATGAAATAGCACGAGTTCGAAGACGAAATGCGTTCCTCACATATTTTTTGGATTGGGAGACGAAATTCTATGCCGAAACCTGGGCAGAAATCCTTCATGTGGAGCAGCAGAGCATTGCCCCGTGGACCACTGAGCAGAAATCGTATTGGTAAAGCCTATTTAAGCAAAACTTCTGAATGCTGAAGACTGGATCAAAGAATGCCCCCATCATTTCGTTTGCTGATCGGCAGTTCACAAATATTCCGGAGAAGACACTTTGCACTTCGTGAGCATATCTGGCCGAGTTTATGGATTGTCTTACGGACAGTATAGAAGGTGAGCAAAAAGTCTTGCCCAAGAGCCCGGAGGGGGGATTGGGGGCTGGGGTTTGAGATACTATGGTTGCAGTGAGCTAGAAAACCACCAGCAAACGTTCATCAGCAAGTAAGAGTCAACAATTTAGATTGCAGAGGGTTGTGCCCCATTGCTCCGTTAAATTAACTGTCTACTCTGGTTCTTTCGGAATAGAAATGGGTCTCAATTGGAAATATGTTTTGAGAAGAATCGTGGTAAAAACGAAAACAGTACATAAATCTGACAAACGGAATACACTCTTGCAGAAAAGACCTCTGCAAACCTTAAATGCTACACGCCTCCAAGCTAAGTGGTTTAGCAGTCATGAAGGGATTTCCTCTTCAGAGATTGTGCGTGGTTGTTTGTATTCTACTATAGACTGTGGCAAGTTCGTCACATTTTCAAGTTCATTTTTATCCATTATTAACCATTATTATCAAAGTAAAATGATAAATGTAAAAACCTGATCCGTTAAGGCAAAATTGCATATAAGCTTGTGGGATGGTACTTAATGCGGCTACTAGAAAATATGCCAGATGAAATCAATAATCAGTGAGCAAAATTGGGTGATTGGAAGTTCGGTCGGGTGTTGCCAACTCGGGCAGATAAGGCTTTTAGCACGATAAAATATACAGTTTTGGCTTATGATGCAAACGTTAGAACACACGGGGAAATTGTGCAGTTTACCGAAAGACCCTTATTGCACATATTCCTCATTCCGTAACATTAACCCATTCCGCCAACAATAATATTTTATCCATTCCATACCAATAACCAATAACAGCTATTGCTAATATTCAGACTTAATGACTGCATGTCAGTAGTAGCCAGTAATCAAAAGTGGAAATGAGGAAATAATTGTGGGATATTTGTAACAAAGGGGTGGGCAGGTGTATCAAAATAGGCCAAAAATCATGACGTAATATATGGATGGCCCTATCCTATCTTGCCCTCAACGGTACCTTCCACAGATTTGGTATTTAACATCCAAGCTGGTTGTGGAGTCGTCACTTGTGTGCTCCACAATGGCAGCCATCAATTTCATGTCAATATGTTAACCCTACCAAGATACCCCTTTAACTACTAATAGGCTATTCCATAATTATATATTGTATTAAGTGGAATCACATGACTTCCTGTTATAATTGTATATAAAGGGAAGTAAACAGGAAGTTCGCTGTCTTATCAGCTGTAGCCTACACTCTGGTAGTCCGTGTGTTTATTACCATTGGTGCCCACGCTGGGCTAAGGTGTGTCCCCGCCAAGGACATCACACTGGTTATCCGGATATCGATTGTATTTAATGTTTTTTCTTATGTCAGAAATTTTAGAGGTCAGTGCTAATATCATGCAACAATCCTATTGGTAATTGTTTGCTGGTTTCCCTTTTATTACACGCACGTACATGCTTTTCTCGTTATGACTACTTTTTTACAACTCACCACCTACAGTGGAAGTCATTAGCCCCTTCCATACCAAGACTTACAACGACGTAAGACTACTACACCCGTTGTTACCGCTAGTAGCAACGATCATGCTTTCATTCAACTTTCGAACCATTTGTCGGTGTGATTAACTTGGCTAATAGGGTTTACTTAACCTAGGTGGCCTTAACTGGCTGAATGATATCAGTACCTTCGAAGACCAATCTATTTTTGTAATTTTGCGGCTTCTTTTATGCCAGTTTTGGTTTTGGGTGGATTTACTTGGCAGAGAGCAGCATATGGAACTTAACGATTACTGTCACTGTTTTGTTTTGTTTTTTTGTTTTCGTAGTATAGTTACTGTGTACTGTGTCTACCTGACAAATGTTTTTTTTGAAGATACTTCTCGGGTTGTAGCCTGTAACTATCGCTGGAATGGTTCAGGCATTTTCCTAACCATAATATTAAAATTGGGCCATTAAAATACAGGAAATGCACTGATTCCTACCTCGCAAATGCAATCCATACACAGTTGAGGAATGGGGTTCACTTCGGCGAAGGGTACCTCTGTGGAAGGGTGAAAGCTAGAAATTGGAGCAGACTCGCTGACTACAGCTTGAAGAGCGTCTACTACTAAGTCTTCAGCATTGAACACAGGCACTGTACTTGACACTGCTTCGGAAAATCTTTCTGAATCTGTGACTTGCAAGAAGCCATCCTCTGGATTGGTGTCATTTTCTTCTGAATGCGCCGATTCATCAGAGTTCTCGGGTTGTCCTGAAGGAGGTGCAAGCTTCAGGTCACTGAGACTTGGCAACCGGGAGTTTGGCCGGAAATGGCGGTGGACAGGTGGAAGATTCTCATCGCTGTGGGATGGGGAGAACTTTCGCGCTTCTGTCGCATCTGCCTCATGTTGGAAAAACTCTTCAAGCTTCAAAGTCATTTCTTCTGTATTGCCCATTCTTGAAGTTTCGCTTTCTGCAGGAGCTAATGTTGGGGCCCGTGAAGTACTCCTATCCTCTTCAGAATGATCGTGTGGGAGAGCGACTGTCGTCTCACGATTGTTGAAACTGTCTCTCCAGAAGGTACTAGGAATGTCACTGCCAAGTTTTAGAGGAGTATTGCGGTCATTAAGAGGAGTGAATGACAGTTGGCTGTCTTCTGGGTTCAACGTAGGTTCTTCGTCTTTCTGAGCAGCTGTCCAGTCCCACGGTTTTTCACTAGCGACTTCACTGTCATCCGGATGTTGGCGTTGCTGCCAAGGAACCTTGTTTTTGTTCAGAGCAAAGACGTTAGGTCTGCTCGCCCACGCCGGTCGATCTTGATTAGGGGTGGCCACCGGTCTTGGCCTCTGACTAAGAGGACGATTCCACACTGGAGTTGATGGTCGTCTTGTGGAAGTGGGCCTTTTCTCAGGTAGGCGGCTTGAGGGATGAAAGTTACCAGCACCTGAATTGGAAAGAACATTGTGGTTACAAAGGTTATAGGAATTTTAAAAACACTAAATTATACGGAATTAGCAATCAGTGAAAAAAAATTGCTGAAAGATAATTAATTTTTAGCACTACCCAGAAGATGCTGTACTTATCCACAAACGTTACATTAGACATCACAAAGATAAAAATGGTTAAGAGAATTCCCAACCCCTAGGAATTTGTGTATCTGCACCACTACATGGCGTTAAACCATGGACTTATATACTATCACACTACGCTCCATGGTTAAACTATAATAGAAATGTGTACATATTTTGTCCTCATTGTTAAAAACCAGCTGCAAGAAAAAAATTGAACTACAAAAAGTAAAATCAGCAACTTTGCTGAACTTCACTTTTTTCTTCATGCTTATGAAATATTGGTGGAAAGAGGTAATATTTCGTAAAACGTTCGAAAAATGAGTGACGCCATCTTTGGTCGACTTCATAAACTACTTAAAACATGGTTATTAGTTCCTTAAAGCAATAATTCGATCAAAGCTGTTTAAACACACTTTTGTTGAGGATAGTGGTGAACATAATGAGTGCGAGTGAGGTTCCAGCAATGATTACACATTAGGGAGGGGACAGCGAGGGCACTGTTCCAGGCTTGTGGGGCCCCCGAACAGTGGAGTCTCAAAAAACGCAAGGAAAAAAAAGGTACTTACATTCTGGGAAAACGCCCCCCCCCCCTCCCCCGTTTATATGGTTTAACCCAGAACTGTAGGTGCTGGGGTCAGAATA
>JAHWFP010175562.1:0-25771 GCA_023313725.1 Lithobius niger | reverse complement strand
AGCGGACCCTCAAAATATTTGACACCAATTTCCGAACACCCTGTATACCTTCTCAGGAAAACATCGAACCACTCAAGAACAGAGGCTTGTCTACGTGTTTCGGCTTTGGCCTACGTGGCTGGAAACCCTAATCAACGAGCTGTCTTGGGCCAATCGACGACTCTGCTGACCCCTTTGTTGCGCAAAGGGGGCCTCCTTCTCTACAGAGGTGCACCCTTGCAACTCGACAAGGACCCCCCTCCTCCTTGAGCCAGTCGCGAAACCTGGTTTTTCAAGCCTTTTGGTGACAGCTCGGCTAACCAAAATATTTTGACCTACACACAATCTGAGTTTATAACGGCTGAAGCGAAAATGGATTTAGGCACAGCTTTACAGATATCGAAGAAAATTGAGGATTGTTTTAAAGGACAACGATAAAATCTTATGTCTTGGCCTTAGGGCTGCTTCCCAATATGGTGTCCTCAACACAGCGGCCGACACTTTCTGCGAAAAGCTTTCAGCCGAATCTAGCTGTCGTGAATCAAAACACTTAGTTTTCCTAATTGATTTAGTCATTAAGAAAGCTCGTTTCGCAGTATTCCACTCCATTAACTCGCTAACCAGAGAACTGTTTAACTATATGCTTCTTCTACGAGATTTCGTCTTAAATTCAACTACAAATTTGAGTGACTCAACCAAGTTTGTACTACGGACTCAACCAATCCACGAAGCGGATACACTCCTCAAGGGAATTATTCCTAAGCTCGCCCCAATCTGGATGTTTCTCGCAAACCAAAGGAAATCTTGAAACAGAAACCACATAACAAACTCAGAAGCCCCTTCAGAGGCAAGGAAATAATAAGGACAACTGGAACAAACTGCGAAATTTTCCATCTTCCAATGACTAGACCTCCAACCGACACAACGACCAGTCCTCTAACGGCAGAAGCTCCAATAGTGAAGCCCCAAAAACAGACGAAGCTACACTCCTGATCCACAAAACCTCAACTCCTCACCCGGCCCAAAAGGCAAACCTCATGTCAATCAATGACAAACAACACAAGTTACCAATTCGTCATTTCCTTCCCGCCTGGAAAAAGATCACCTCAAACGCCCAAATTCTCTCGTTCATCAAATATGGCTTTCGACCGACTTTCAATTCTTGCTCGAAGCTCATACCCTACCTCCTTGGGAGTTTGCTCCTCAAGTTTCCAACCTTCTTTCTCAAGAAGTTCAGGATCTACTTTCAAAAGAAGCCATCACAGAGGGCAGCGAACCCCTTTGGCCAGGCTTCTACAGTTTCATTTTCCTTCGACCAAAGAAAACGGGCAGAGTTTGTCTCATTTTCAACCTAAAGCCATTAAACAAAAAGATGGAAAACTCCCACTTCAAAATGGATACACTAAAACCCATTCACCACTCTAAAACAAACGACTGGACAGTGTCCATAGATCTACAAAATGCATACCTCCACGTTCCCCTCCACGCATCTCTTTCACTTCGTGTACAAAGACAAAGTTTTCGAATTTCAATGCCTTCCATTCGGCCTGAACACTGCACCAAGAGTCTTCACCCTTGTCCTCAAATCGATTCTGGCTTTTATTCACCAAAACCAGATCCCCGCAAACGCTTACTTAGACGATTGCCTACTTGAAAATCAAAACACAGACATTCTCAAAGGCAACCTAAACTTCACAGCAGGTCTCCTCGCTCAGCTGGGTTTCGGCATAAATCTGCGAAAATCATGACTGACCCCCACCCTTCGAATTTTTCGGCGTCCAGTTTGACCTCTCAGGCACATTTTTGCCCTCCCTACATCAGATCGAAGACTTAACATCACATTGCAGGACGTTCCTAAGGAAAGAATCTTACTCCCAAAAGGAGCTGAATTGCCTCTTAGGGAAGATGGACTCCGTAGCAAATCTTGTACCTTAGTGCAGATGGATGATGCGTCCTTCTCATCACTACTGAGTCGACACTTGGGGAATGCACCTACAACCAGGTCACACCAACATACCCTTTGGGCAAAGCCTTTCAATAAAAATTCTCCTTCGGTAGTCAGACGTTACAACCTTATCTCAGAAAGTGCCTCTTCACGAGCCCCAATCAGACTTTCATCTTCTAACAGATACTTCACTGGAAGGATGGGGAGCATGTATCATCCACCACGAAGCCTCAAGCCTGTGGTCAAACCAAGATCTAGGCAACATAAACGTCCTCGAGGTGAAAGCAGTTGTCAGTGGCCTAAAACATTGTCGAAATCTGGAGTCAGGGGAGGAGTCCAAGTTCAAGTCGACAACACGGCAGCAGTCACTTATTTACGAAAAGATGGAGGCACGAAATCCAGGAAACTGCACGACGTAACCTCCGACATTTTTCAAACTTTGCATCCGAACCAAACTACTCTCACTGCACATTCCAGGCCATCGAAATGTGATAGCGGACTCCCTCTTTCGCAAAAAATTTCCCGCAGGAGAATGGACCCTAGAGACATCCATTTGTGAATATCTGTTCACCATATGGGGGACAATGCCACAACTCCCGTGCTTCATCAGTCCAACTCTGGACGAACAAGCGTGGGCAGTATATGCTCTGACATTCCTTTGGACGAACTCTGCGTATACCTCTCCCTTCCGTTCAAGCTGTTACCTCAGATCCTCCAAAAAATTCAGTCCACCCAAGCCTCTTCCTACCCATAGCTCCTTTCTGGCCTGCAGCAATCTGGTTTCCTCAACTCCTCGAACGTCTGGTAGACGACCCAAGGAAACTTCCAGAAAGACACCAAAATGCCAGCGCTCTAAACCTACACGGGTGGCTACTATCATCGGACACCTTATAAAGGCAGGAATACTTGAGTACCTAGCCATCAGAGTCGCAAGCAAAGCAACCAGGCAGCGGACCAACAAAATCTACGTCAGTTACTGGAAATGGTGGTCTCATTAGTGGAACAAACAGAAACTTTGTCCGACCGATCCTGCTCTTCCTGAACCCCTGATTTTCTTCACCGACTTCTTAACAAGGGCTTATATGTTAGTTTTTAATTGCCGACGAAAATGTACATTACTTGTTTTAATTAGCATTTCTCCTTTTGAGCTAGAATTATTCCCTAGAAGTTTTTGAGCTTGTTTCCCTTCTGCGCATGCGCAGGTTTGGACCGTCTATATAACGCGGCGCAGCCAACTGCTCGGCATCATTTCTCCTAGGGCATTCACTTGTGACCACCTTGAGTATTCCTTCTGCCATTCCGGTTCCTCGGTCCTAGGACCGATCCGGCCACTTACGACGTTCCTGCATTCCTTCTATCGTGTAGAATCTGTTGTCTGTACCGATTCTACACGATGGACAGTGTTGCAGCTGTTTCTCCTTCCCTATGACCCGGACAACGACAGACGAGCAAGACAGTTCCGCACGCCCGGATCGCTTGGTCATCCCAAAGGATGGAGCGCTCCTCCGTCACCCGTTCCCAGCCAGTGCGGCAACCACTTCAACCACCATCTGCCACGTTCCCGGCTCTTGTAGCCGCTTTTCCCAGTGAATCCTCTAGAGGTTCATTCCAGCGCAGATGTTCTGGCCCCGGACGCGTTCCTCGCATCTCTCAAGCTCCACCTCAACGACACGAGTCCCATCCTCGTTCTCCATCCTTGCTTCACCGGTCCTCACGGAATCCCTTGGTTCCACTGGCGGCCTTTCACCAAGACTATTGGAATGGTGCGACGCACATCTGCCAGTACCGTTCCCCACGTTCCGGCATTCCTTTCACGATTCCTCTGCAACACCAGTTCCATGCCGCCCTATCCCAAATTCTCCAGAAACAGATGCCGGACCTGCATCTTCAAATACGTCCCTGACCTGTTCTAAAGAACTCTCCTTCACAAACTATGACGTCCGCTACACGTTCTTAGACCGTATCTCGCCAGACTTCTTGTCACTATCTCCATGTTCTTCCCGCCTTTTGCGTTCCCGCAAAATACCGCTGCCCGGCATCTCACCTATCGTTCCGTCCACTTCAGGACCTGGACCGTCCACAACTACGCCATTCCGGAACCCTGTTCCGGCCTCTCTGGACGCATCATGCAATGTAACCCCAGCTCATCCCTGCAGTATCTCCTGCACGACCAACTTCTGTCCTTATTTTTCGCGGATGCGTAATTGGCTCCGCTACAAAAAAAATAATAATATACAAAAACTCACAATAAATATGGTAACGGCAACTTGCCATACAGATGACAATGGACGTACTACATATCATATGTTATGGACCCGCTCTTCACCTGGTTTAGTCGTGAGCTATGGACCGCCTCGTCAACAATTTCACCGTTCCAATGTTTAGCTCCACACGAGAAAGCGTTCCGCCATATCGACAACACCAGCCGCAACAACAGACGATTCCTCGTCCATCCAGAAGGTCCCATCACTCTACACTAACATCGTTTCCCGATGTTCAGCCGTCAGAACAGCGTTCCATCTTTCCATCCAGGCACTGGACCTACCTACTCTCTAGTACCTTTTCTACCATGGCTTCACTCGGGCCCACACCTTCCTACCACCCACGTTCCGGCTCCTCGCAAGGAACGGACTTCGTACGGGATAAACGCACGACGCCGCTTTCCCCATTTGAAGGATTCTACAAACAACCACTAGTTTCCTGTGGTTTCCAACTAAACATGTAGTTCGGGTTGAAAAACTGTTGTAGCGTCAATGGCAAAGTGCGTGGAAGAATTTATGCGGTGTCACCAACACGAGAAACCATTAACGAAGGACACGTCGTAAAGAAACCTTTTTGGGTTTATTCAATGAGTAACAACTACTAAACATGATTTACAGGAAAAGCTGAACTTGGACTTAAATGGCAAAACTTTTTTGGGGCTAGTACAAATACCAATTCTAACAAGCACAGCAACGCTGGCTTGCGTGCGTGCGGCCATCTTTCCAGACGCTAGTCCAGGAGCGAGTGAGGGATAAGCCCATCTGACAAGTACACTACCTGCTTCACCAGGACAAGATAATTGATCAACATCCGGTCTGGAGTGGGTAATCGATCAGAATAATAACCAAGTTATTTTAAAGCATTGTTCCATTTATAATTCAGATGAGCAGATTGCTCATTTAAAGAAAATAATAAATAAACAAGAAAAATGAGAGCAAATTAGAGGGTCAACTAAAACAGCATTTTTAGTGAATTTGAACCACAATACCGCCCCTTTGCTCTTATTTTCCTGACACTTTATACAAGAGATATACCCTAACCGTGGCGAATGGAATGCGAGTGAGAGCTTTCGTGAAAATGTCTGCCGGATTTCGTTGTGTAGGCACATAGAAGATTTCGAACACACCATCTTGAAGACCTTCCCTCACAAACTTATAACGCATGTCAATGTGCTTTGTGGACATCTTTTCACGGTTATCTCGGCAGAACGCAGTGGCCGACTGGTTATCGCAGTGTATAACCGGGGGAATTGTGACTCGCAAGAATGCCACTTCATTGCAAATTGCAATAAACCACTTTGCTTCAATCACAGCTAATGAAAGACCTACAAATTCGGCCTCCATTGTGGACAGGGCGACCGACTTTTGTTTCTGTACACGCCATGTGATTGGGGATCCGGGGAGCATAACTACATAGCCCGACCAGCTACGACGATCATCAATTGAAGATGCCTATGAACTGTCAGTGTACACATCAAATTTGGCTGACTTGGATGTGTTGCTGCGCCATTGTAGAACGTAGTCTTTCGTAGTATTCAAATATTGTAGAACTTTGAGAGCTTGAGACCAATGGCTTTCAGACGGGTTTGAGTTAAATTGCGACAGCGCTGTGACTGCAAATGAAATGTCTGGTTGCGTTCGAGAGGCGACGAACATTAGGGCCCCTATCAGAGAACGATATCTTGTAGAAAGAGATTGATCAGGCACCGCAGGACATCCGTCACGTGAAAGACATGTTCCTACGTCCAGTGGGATCAACACTTGTGTATTGTCAGTACACTTGAATTTCTCAACAAGAGATTCAATATAAGGACGTTGATGAATGTAATGATCACCTGAGTTGTTCTTAGCAAAGCATACGCCTAAGAAAGTTTTTATAGAACCCAATTCGACAACTTCGTATCGACCAGATATCAAAGCTATGGCCTTTCGTAATGCTTTCTCAGATGACGCAAATATGGCTATATCATATCATTGAACAGTCCATGTGGTAAACACAGTTGGTGGCGAACAGTTTCTTGAATCCTAGTGATTGAAATGCAGAATCTAACTCCTTAAACCACATCCGGCCTGACTGATGAAGTCCATATAGTCCTCTGTTCAATTTCCATACAAAGCCACCCTTACCAGCATAACCAGGTGCAGGCCGTAGATACACAAGTTCTTTCAACACACCATACAGGTATGCACATTTCACGTCGACATGTGCATTAACCAAGCCAAAAAGTACACAACCAGAAGAACAAAAAAGAATCGCACTAATGCAAAGGCTATGACCGGCGAGAATGTATCGGTGTAGTCGACACCGTCTTGTTGCGCATAACCTTGTGATACTAGGCGTGCACGGTATCTTGCCACCTTGCCTTGGTCATTTTTCTTAATTACGTAGACCCAACGGGATCCTATAACTGTCTTGTCGTTGTTGGGAGGTCGTGAAGGCGTATACGTTTCTTTGCTTCAATGTTTCCATCTCCTCGTCCATAGCCACTTTCCATTCCTTGGATTGCGGGGACTGAATAGCTTCCGCATAATTGCGTGGCAGTCTAATTTCCACTAAATGGGCTTTTGCATTTTCTTCACCTGATGCCTCGAGCTCAAAGAACAAAGAATCATCTTCTGATGAGGACGTAAAATGAACATTTGCTGGTGCCCTTCCAACGGCAGGCGTATCGTTCAGTTTGCTAAAGTCAAACCTCTTGATGTCATACTCTAGGCCTTCTTTGTTACAGAATTCTCTCACTTCCTTGTGTGACCGTAGTCTTCTGTTACCCATGTACCTATAGTAAATGTCATTAGTACCGATGGTTACACCAGATTTACGAAATACTACCATTCTCTCCCATCCAGGGAGGGGTTCTGCTGGAGATACCAGTGTACCACTAGTTCTTGGTTGAGGCATTGGTACTGGTGCAGTCTTGATGTTTGTAACTGTTGTGGCTTTAGGCTTAGTAGAACGTGGCATGGGGATTGGTACTGGTACATTTTTCACATAGGATGGTGCTTCCTCTTCTGAACCAATATCACAGAAGGATGGTTCATTTTCCCCTTCTTGTCGAGCATTTCTCAAGATCTTAGTGCCAAGACGCTTCTCATCGAATGTCACACTACCAGTTTCGCACACTTCCAGTCCATGGTCTGGCAACCATACTCTATATCTGCGTGTATTTCGGGCATATCCAACAAGCACTCCTAGTTCAGCTCTTCGATCAAGTTTAGTGCGGTAGCGCTTCTCTTTGTGGACGAAGCACAAACGTCCAATTTTTCTGAGATGTTTCATGGAAATCGGCTTTGACTACCACACGCTGTCTGGAATCTTTCCGTCTAAGGAACGGTGAGGACTTCGGTTCTTTAGGTATATGGCAGTCAACAGCAGTTCTGCCGACCATGTTTTTGACAGTCCAGAAGAACTTAATAAGGCTCTAACAGAGTCCAAGAAAGATCGATTTAGCCGTTCAGAAACTCCATTCATCTGTGGCAAGTACACGTTTGTGCGTTCGGCTTTTATTCCCAGGTCCCGAAGCTTTTGCTGGAATTGTTGATGGCAATATTCAAGGCCATTGTCAGTACGTAGTCTTTTGATTTTTAGTCCTGTTTCATGTTCCACACGCGCACGGAACTCTTCGAACATAGAAAATGCTTGGTCTTTAGATTTCATCAGGTATATGAAGCCTTTTCTGGTGAAATCATCAAGAAAACTGATAAAGTACATCTTCCCTCCGTGAGAAGGTGTAGGGGCTGTTCCCCACACGTCGGAATGTATCAGTTCCAACTGCTGTTTTGTAGTAATGCCCGCAAACCTGACATGCTTGACGTGCGTGGATTTCGCTACTCGACAGTGATCGCAAATGGGATCGTCCTGAGACAGTTCGATACCCTCAAGATATCCCTTTTTAACGGCTTCTTTAAGAGTTGCAGTAGCACAATGTCCTGTCCTTTCATGCCACAATGTAGAGGCTGACATACCAGTGAGCTGTTGAAATTGTGATGCACTCACCGAAGAACGAAACCTCAATCGTTGCTTGTTGCTGGTTGAAGACATGGGGACTTTCTCTTCCACCGCCTTTACTGTTGACTCTTTCTTGACTGCAGTTTTGACTGATGCCGTTGCACAATGTGATTTTGAGTCCAAACACACAGTAGCGCCCACTACAAAGAATTTCTGCCTGGTAGGAGCATCAAATAGAACACCACCATCTGGTCGTATAACGTGTAGTCCTTCATCACTTGAAGATAGTCTGTAGCCAGCTTCATGACACTTAAAGCCAGAGACTAGATTCGTCTCATTCCAGGAGCATAAAGTACTTTTTTCAACGTGAATTCATCACCCGTGGAATTCACTACCATATGGATATCACCCATTCCTTTAACACAGGATGATCCTTCCGCTAAGTCCGCAGGGGGTAAGTGTAATTCTTAAAACTTACTGAAGAACTGTTTATGTGGACAGAAATGGTTTGTGGCAGCAGTATCAAATATCCATTCACTGTCTGCAATTGTTGCTACGTTGGCTTCAACGAGAAATGCGTCGGAACGTCTGTTTGATCGGCCACGAGTGTCATTTTCTACTGGGGTAGGATTAGAACGCTGATTGCACGAACGTGCCATATGTCCCTTTTTCTGGCATTTGAAGCACGTTACTTGAGACAAATCACGAGGTCGTCCTTGTCGAGACGTACTTCATCGTCTATTCCACCTTCTTGAACGGTTAGACGTAGTCGAAAGGGCTTGAGAATTTGATGTGCTATGTGAACCACTGCCAAGGCTTCTGCGATCGTATTCAGATAGCAATTTCTCTGAAACAGTCTTTGAAGAAAAATCGCTATCATCCAATTCACTGGAAAGGCCACATAAAAGTTGGTAGGCCAATAATTCGTCATCTTCAGTGTCTTTACTGGCCTCTTTTAATTCATTTGCTGCGTAACGAACTCGAGAAATGTACTTAGCCATAGTTTCATGTGGATCAATTGTCAGCAGAACAAATGCCTTCCTTAGACATCCAATACGGGCACGTGACTTGGATTCATAGACACCTGATAAAATGTCCCACGCTCCTTTAGCACTATCTGCGGTGTGAATTAGAGGTTTGACGTCATTGGACAGGCCTAGGGCTAACATCGCAAGGGCTCGAGATTTCCTCTGATTAAATAGTGCAATAGCACCCGGAGTACGTTCTTCTACAGCTGCTGAAGGCGTGACTTCTGAATCATCCAGGAAACCAGCTAGCCCCCTTTCCATTAGGGCCATGCGTATGTCAAATTTCCACTGACGGTAGTTCCGATCATGAAGTTTTTCGAACCGCATCGTCGTACCAGCTGAAGGCGGATCCATCATCGAACTCATGGTTTAGACGCCACACAAAGCACACCTTGAAGCACTGAAAACCACTTTCACTTTCAAGGGAATCTTTCCCTGTAAATTCCACTATAAATACTTCTACGACACTTGCGCAGAATTATAAGCACTTGTGTATAGGCTATTCACTTGTGTAATCACTGTGTTTGCACTTATGCACTGTAGTTGTGTTTGCGTATATTTGCACACACCAGAAACCAAACTGAAGCATTTGTAGCACTACGTATGTGTGGGCTGACACGTGTTATAGGCTGCTTAATAGATACACACTAACACTTGATAAATAGACCTACGTATATGTTACGCAAAAAAAAATATTGACCATGGAAAACAAGCACCTTTTTTTTGTATACGCAATAACTGTATTGCTAGCACCATTAGAATGTAGGCCTGTGTTAGATTTTTGTTTTAAAAACAACCTTAGCTAACACCAATAATATGGGCATTCAAAAATGCACTCTCACTTATTTGTCCTATTTTCCTCAACCTCATGGAAAATTGAGTAGGCTACACACCTCTTTAAATAAATAAATATAGGCCTAAATATTAGGGTGGAGTGAAAAAAAATATTTTTTTTTGTCAGAATCCTAATAGTGGCCAAAAGTTGTCAACTTATTAGTTGATTCTCCTCGTAAAATATTTCCGAATTTAAAAAATTTCTTCTGCCCTTACCGAAGGTTTAAGTTTTCAATATATGGTTAATTTTACTAAGTTTTACTAATTTTTTTATTTTACAGAAATATATTTAACCCAATAAATTCTAATAGCGGTCTAATGTTGCTACCTGGTTAGGAGACTTACCACAAAAAATATTTTCGAATTTCAGTAATACCTTCTGCCCTCTACCGAAGTTTTAACTTTTCAAAATATGGTAAATTTTACTAAGTTTTACTAAATTTTTTGACAGAAACGTTTTTATGCCAATAAATTGTGTTAGCTCTCAAACGTTGCTACCTGGTTAGTAAACATTTGGGTTAGGCAGTCAGGGGTGGGGGACGAATCAGATGAAGTATTTTTCTCGTAATTTGAATTGCATTCCCTACCCCCCACCCCTCCCTCCACCCCATCCGTTCCTCTTACATGCAGGGTAAGTGGAAGGAATGTTAACCCTTTTAGAGTTGTGTTATTTGACCTCAATTTTCCGAGTTGGCATTGAGTTCTGGACTGCTGTTGGTCAAGGTCACTTCCTTGTCAGTTGTCACCCCTCAAACGTTAAATGACCCTTCCCTTTCCCCTAGTTCTAATCTTCTACTACTAAGGACAGTCAAATCTTTTCAATTAGTTGTGCTGCATCCTTTGCCACGAAAACGTAAAGCAATCAGGCCGTAAAGCAAATGGATGAAAACAGGCAATGGTAAGAAAACAACTAATAGCCTATACTAGTCAATATAATCCGGACACTTCACAATGGCTGCATCTAAGTCAAAAATGCTTCCCGTTTGTTCCATCTTTGGTAAACCTAAGAAAATGAACTTTAATCTGTTGCCTACACTTGAAGATGTTTTCCTAGACTACCTGTTGATAAGACATGATCTCAAGTATGAAACCAATGCTAATAAGGAACCTACTGTTGCAGAAGTAGCCTCTTTGCTGGCAACAAAAATTAGCGAAATATGGTTTCGTGCATCGATTCCCACTGTGACAATAACTCGAATTGTTCAGCTAATTCGTTTTCATCATGACAAATATCTGAAGCTTGTGCGATACCCTGAGGTTAAACGAAAAGCATCTTATGAAGCTAAGGTTAAAGGTTTCAGGGAAGAAGCCAGAAGTATGCTTTTTGACATTGCAGCATGTAAGTGCGTTCAATTCTCATCTTGCTCGTGTGAAAAATCCAAGAAGGTCCCAGTTGCTGAACAACAGTTCCTCCATGACCAGAGAACAGACAGAAATATGATGATCGGGACAGTTGACATTCCAGTTTCAAAGGCTTTAATACGAAAGGAAGTTAGAAAAGCTAGAGAACATAAACGACAAGAGGTGCACAGACGAGAAACACAACCTTCAACATCACCTTCTCATATTACTTATTCGGCACTAGCATTCCCAGATGTAGAAACTATAAGCTCGTCTTCATCTTACAGTGATTTGGAAGTGGATGCTTCGCTTGATGATGACGAACTGGGTGCTGGGCCCTCATACGGCCAATCATTTCAACAGAGGTGTCAACTGCAAAATGTAGCCAAAGCTTCAGATCGATATGCGCTCTTGGATAGAGCTGTTGCAGATTTAACAACTAGTGTGTTGCAAGATTACGGAATTGTAACGAAAGAGGATTGCAGTGCAGTCATTGACAGGAGTAAGATTCGGAGAGAGAGGAAGAGGTACAGAAATGTTGTTACTGCAGAATGTAGTAGTGTTAATGCTGAAATCAAGGGTGTATATTTTGATGGTCGAAAGGACAAAACTCTAATTAATGAAAATGTGGAAGGGAAGTTTCATCGAAGAGTTACTAAGGAGGAACACATAACGCTTGTGCAAGAACCAGGTTCAAGATACTTTGGTCACGTTACTCCAGACAGTGGTTCCGCTCTGAGTATAATGCAAAGCATTATGGCTTTCACACAAGAAAATAACATAAACGTCGATAATCTAGTGACACTCGGGTGTGATGGAACTGCAGTCAATACCGGTAAGAAAAATGGTGTTATACGACTTCTTGAAGAACATCTCAAGCGTCCGCTGCATTGGTTTGTATGTTTACTACATGGAAATGAATTACCGCTGCGACATCTCTTTGAATATCTTGATGGTGCCACCACAGGCCCCCGAACGTTTTCTGGACCCGTTGGCACAATGTTGAAAGAATGTGAGAAGATGCCTGTTACTGGATTTGAAAAGATAGAATGTGATTTTTCTAGTGTTAACATCAAAGACTTGAGTGCAGATCAGCTATACTTAAACGATATTTGCATTGCTGTTAGCAGTGGTCACTGTCCTGTTTCTCTGTTGCATCGCGAGCCAGGAAAGCTTGTTATGTCTCGCTGGCTCACCCTGGCAAATCGGGTATTACGCCTGTATGTTGCTACTGAGAAACCTTGTGATACTCTAAAAATACTAGTGGAATTCATAATGAGGGTTTATGCACCCATGTGGTTTGCAATAAAATCAAAGTCATCATGCAATGTTGGTGCAAACCACTTATGGCAGACAATCCGTAACTCCCGCTATCTGCCAAAACAGTTGAGAAGTGTTGTAGACCCAGTGATTCAAAGAAATGGATTCTTCGGACATCCTGAAAACATCATTCTCAACATGCTAACAGATAAAAGAAAGCATGTAAGAGAACTAGGAATGCGGCGAATAATGCGGGCAAGAGCAAGCAAACAATTTCAACGTGAGGTTAGAGTTTTTGAGATACCCCCTTTTAACTTCAACGCAGAAGATTACATTGATCTGATTGACTGGCATTCATGCACTGTAACAAAACCACCTCTAACAAAATCAATGTCTGAAGATACTTTGAAAGAATTAGTGGAAACCATTGAAATACCAACTGTTGACTTTTTTCCATTCCCCAACCACACCCAGGCAGTAGAAACCACACCCAGTTCGTGAAAACTGTGACGGAAGCATCTGTGTCAGTCATAGGACAAGAAGCTCGAGATGGCTTTATTCGGACTAGGATAGCTGCCAGGAATATAATGCTGGTGTTCAGTACAAAGAGTGAATATCGTACAACTGTCGACCACCACGAACCAGACAACGATGATTAATATTGTAATAACCGATATGTGCATTAATTGTGCAATGAAGTGTCAACTTTTTAATATTACTAAACCTATTTAATGTTAGTAATAGGCTATTTATTCAAGTGCATTAAACAACACGTTTCAAAATACCGATTATATATACTAATAATTTGGGTTTTCTTTCAAAAAATCACCAAATTAGGAAAAATGTGGACTTCGGTACAGGGCAAAAGGTGTTACTCAAATTCGAAAATATTTTTTGTGGGAAGTCTACTAACCAGGTAGCAATATAAGACTGCTATTAGAATTTATTGGATTAAATATATTTCTGTAAAAAAATTTAGTAAAACTTAGTAAAATTTACCATATATTGAAAACTTTAACCTTCGGTAGAGGGGAGAAGAAATTTTTTAAATTCGGAAATATTTTACGAGGAGAATCAACTAATAATTAGGCAACTTTTGGCCACTATTAGGATTCTGAAAAAAAAATTATTTTTTTTCACTCCACCCTACTAAATATACTAAACACAATGCTTATGGCTTTACAGTTAAATTTCATTTACCAAACCAACACATGCAATTTGCATTTGTACCAATGTTACTGTGTAGGCCTAAATGCAGAACCATGACCTTTAATTAATAGGCTTAGGACAATATCAAATGTGTAGGCTTGGATGAATAAACAAAAATTGTAGCACCCTTCGCATCTGTAGCTTTACAATATGCCAATATTTCGTATTTTTTTTAACGTGACTTAAGCACCACTATATACATGAAATTCACTTTCGTTCGTTTTGAAAATAATTCTCGTTGAAATGTTTTGCAGACATTTTTTTTAAGAACATTTATAACCGTAGACCAGTTTTTTAAGAAAGTAATCATGCATTAGAATCGTTAACGAACCAACGCTCATTCATTGAAAACCCAAATCGTCGAGAGACCGGTAGGCCTAATCACCACTAAATTCTCCGTCGAAATTTGTCACAAACAAAAAGTATTTAACACATCGGCAACACATTTTTAAGGTCATTCTTGTCAATAAAACACTCCTTGAATATGAGCAAATACTTCGACATATCGTTCACCCTACGAACGAAGTTTGTGTTTGTCATCACAACAGGAATAACTACTGGCCTCCACTGAAATTTTTGAGTTTAAAAGTACTTACAGTTTCTTCAAAATGTTAACGGAGTTGCATAAATACCAGTTTCTGGGCCCATAACCCTTGTGGTTTCCAACTAAACATGTAGTTCGGGTTGAAAAACTGTTGTAGCGTTAATGGCAAAGTGCGTGGAAGAATTTATGCGGTGTCACCAACACGAGAAACCATTAACGAAGGACACATCGTAAAGAAACCTTTTTGGGTTTATTCAATGAGTAACAACTACTAAACATGATTTACAGATAAAGCTGAACTTGGACTTAAATGGCAAAACATTTTTTGGGGCTAGTACAAATACCAATTCTAACAAGCACAGCAACGCTGGCTTGCGTGCGTGCGGCCATCTTTCCAGACGCTAGTCCAGGAGCGAGCGAGCGATAAGCCCATCTGACAAGTACACTTCCTGCTTCACCAGGACAAGATAATCGATCAACATCCGGTCTGGAGTGGGTAATCGATCAGAATAATAACCAAGTTATTTTAAAGCATTGTTCCATTTATAATTCAGATGAGCAGATTGCTCATTTAAAGAAAATAATAAATAAACAAGAAAAATGAGAGCAAATTAGAGGGTCAACTAAAACAGCATTTTTAGTGAATTTGAACCACATTTCCAACGGTCACAGTCTCCTGCGTCTTCACAACCAATTCCCGCTCAAACGAGAATCATGACCCACCCCCGGACCGCGTCCATTCGTTCTTCCATTCCTTCCATTGGCTGCCTGCCAGCCACAGTCCGCCGGTCCGAGTCTATTAACTGCCGCCTGTCCTCTGGTTCCAGAGCAACAAGACTGCCTTTGTATTCCATCATGCCCCGTTTCGACTTGCACAAGACGACATGGCCACATTCCTGCCGTCACAGGGGGCCGTCCGCAGGATCGTCGATTCCCCCTCCGCCTGCGCCGCTTTGCACAATCTGCCACCGGAGGCCTCGCTTGCCCCTTTTTGATTCAAATCTTTCGCACGTAACAGTCTTGGCAGTTCTGAGTTCATCATGTCGGATACATTTTCCTCCGAGGAACCGGTTCCTCCGGAAGTAATTTCTGAAGCAAACATCCTTTCGCCGGAAGCCTGTTCTTGTATAGGGTTCTCTGGTCCCTCTCCATCATCCCATTATGATCCACATCCGTGTTGTCAAAAACATCGTTTATGCAACGGATTCAACAAGAAGTGTCGCATATGCCTCCTCATCTCTCCCAGCCAATGGACCGAAATTCGCCGGCGCCGACTGGAATCGAGGAAGCGTTCTGCCCGGGCAGCCCTCCAGCGTCAGAAACAGTGCCAGATTCCAGTCTTTCATCACAACCTCCTTTCCACCAAAGGCATTTCCTAAAAAGTTGACCACTAAACGTTCGGCTCCAGCGACGGTTCCGCCTTTGCATCCTACAAAGATGCCCAGGCTCACAGACACGGACAAAGTGCCTGCGATTCCGGGGTCATCCGGAACATGCCCGAAAGCGCGCATTAAATCCGCTCGCTCTCCCTTGGCTCCACCCAAGGCTCCCCTTTTGGCGTGTTAAACCCTCAATCGTGACATCAACTAGCACGTCCCCATCATCAGCTGCCACCACGCCTCCGGATCCTGCATCGTTCCCGCCGGCCGCTTTTCAGACCTTCTCGCCGTCCGAGACTCCCTCTCCCTCTAAACCGGTACCATTCCCGTCGGCTTCAACACTCCAATCCTCTCTACTTAGAGGTCTACATCTATCTGCGATAGAGCTTGAATACTTTGACTTCAACATGAAGTTTTTGTTAACTTATATCGACGGATTCGTTCAAGAACTGAAATCACTTCGTGCAGCCCATTCCGAACTTCCTTCGTTATGCGCAGCCGCTGCTGCATCCGCAAATTTTCAATCGGATAATGCGTTCTTACACGCCTCTAATAAGGCATTTTCTGAGAAACTAGAGGCCCTACAACGGCGCTATAACTCCCAACGCATCAACTATGCCTTACTCCGTGCACGAAACACCTTCTTGTCACCCATTCCTTCTTCCCCACCGTGGACGGCACACTATTGCGCTCGATCCAGGACCAGGCGTGCCCGAACGGCATCTACGACAACTGCAGTATGCTCACCGGTTCCTCCACAGCTTCCAAACACATGACCATCTCCGTCCATCTCAAGTCTCCTCAGAGAAGCCCCGTCACCACTGCCATCCCCATTCTGGGATCCGTCCGTTACAGCGGTACCATACTATTCCCCGGACAACGATCCTCCCTTAACGTAATCTTCTTCTCCTGTAGCTCTTTGGAACACAGCCATGTCAACCAGCCAATTTCATAAGATTTCCTCGTATTCCGTCTGGCAGTACGACAATGCTCCATGGTTCTCACCGGTGTTTCATGGCCTATCTGAACACTCGGCCTCCTCCAACACGATAATGCCCTGCTCTCCTTGTCGCCTGCAGGCCAAAGGACTAGCTCTGGGATTCCGCATTCTACAGTAATACCTATAACCACGATCCACACCAATCAAATCCTTCTTGTACCTTCGGTGAAGTTCCAGATTATTAAAACTCGTTCTTCTCCTAGTAGACCGGAATATCCTTCACACCGCCTACTTCATCAGAAATCTTCTACAAATTTTTTCTACTTACTGCCTTCTACAAACAACACTACTCACCAACGTTCCTCAATGTTCCTGCAACGCTAAAACAACTTTTGACGTTCCCCAGACGGATAAGTCACACTACTCTACCCGGACGAGGACCAACATCACCATCCCTACAAAGTAAGCGGTTTTCGGCACCTCTGCCTGATTTCCTATCTTGTTTCGGGTGTTAAGATCCCTGACTTGCGGTTCCTATACTCAAACATATTCATGCCCCATTACAACCACTATCTATTATTCGCGTTTCCCCACCGCAATACCCTAACCATACTGAGGTGCCTTCCCGTTTCCGTTCACACGCACGGATCGGTCCGCTGTTCATAAGGTTCCGTATACAGTGTAATTGGTTAGGGTTTTCAGGAGTAACTTCACCAAAGACTTGCTCTTGGGGCGCCGACTTGTGCATGAGGGGAACCTGAGCGAACCTCCTGGTGACGAAGTCCGCTAATTAAAACAGGTAATGGATATTTTCGTCGGCAATTAAAAAGACTAAAATAGCAGGGCCTGCACCTGCTTAATTTTAGTTTTTATTGCTTAACCGAAAATATACATTATCTGTAGTCCCACCCAAGCCTCCCCTCAATCGATAGGTTCTGGGTGTGGAGAAATAATGCCAAGCAGTCGGCTGCGCCGTGTTATATAGACGGTCCAAACCTGCGCATGCACAGAAGGTACAAGTCCGGCTGGGAAACAAACTAAAACTTCTAGGGAATAATTCTAGCTCAAAAGGAGAAACGCTAATTAAGACAGGTAATGGATATTTTCGGTTAGGCAATAAAAACTAAAATTAAGCAGGTGCAGGCCCTGCTATTTTAGTCTTTTTCCAATGATTTTGTACAAATTTACATTATTTTTAGTTAATGCCATAGTTATGTTATTTTGTTACAGCTTGTGCTCCATGTTGCATATGAGCTATTTGTAATACTGATACAGTTGGAGTGCCACAGTTTATTTCCAGTTGCCACCACTAATAAAGCAAGGCACTATGAGGCTCTCTCTGCCATGCTGTTAGCCTACCAGTTTGCTACCATTTTGTCAGTGTCTGTTTTTAATGAAGAATGTTAAGTAGTGCCTGCTACTTCCTATCCCAAATAATATTTAACAAGTTATGGGCCCAGTGTCAGTGCACAACAGCTTATATGGTATATTCTGTAAAGTTGTGTGAGAAATCCTGTCAAGGACATTTCAGCTTTATAGCTTTGCATTCCACACAGTGATTTAAAACCAAGATGGCAGACAAGTTGGCTTTTGTTTTAATCAACAAATTTAATAATAAAAACTATCAAGTATGGAAGTACAAAATGGAGTTTCTCCTAATTAAAGAAGGGCTTTGGGTCATAGTGCAACAGGACAGACCTCCAGATGCAGGTGCAACATGGAATTATACAGATGGCAAGGCAAGAGTAACTATAGCAGGATTAACCCTATTCACGCTTAGCGCCCGAATTCGGGTGTGTGTATCATTGTTGCGTAACACATGTTGGGCTGCTGTTGATTCATTAACAAAGCAGTTCGTGATTTGCTTGTACTGTTCAGTAATGAGAAATGAACAAAGAAATGATGAATGGCTTATTGTGTAACATTAAATGAAACGAACCAGTCTAGTGGTACTATTGCAATTTTGCGCCGTACTCTCATTCTCAAGGGGCAGCAATTTGCGAATTATTCAAAATGGCTTCCCGTCGTACAGCTTGTAATTGGCATCGTCTTGGAGAATTGTGCCCAAGTAACCTCGAATACGATCTATGAGCTGACGATTCTGACAGTGAAAACGAACTTAGTGATTCAAGTGTGAAAGCCAGCAAAAGTGATTCTTCATCTGATGAAAATGTAAATGAATCCAGCTGAGATGACGATCAGCTTACAGTCGGCATCGCAGACCACAACAGTGTGACGGCTGGGCTTACGTTGATGGCATTCATACGCTTCAAAATTACGCATCATGCAGTGAGTCAGCTTTAAATAATGCAGCTGATAATAATGCTTATAATAGTGTTAAAAGCGTTAGTTGGAATGATTCTGATGAAGAACCATTGTTGACCGGACTTATGAGATTGCAACAGAGGGACGATGTAGTACGGGGATGCGGTAATGCATGCACGGTGGGCAGGGAGCACAGAATCGCAGCGCGTAAAATGATGCTGGCCGATCCTCAAGGACGCGGTCGTCTGCCTGTCAACAATCGGACGTGGAATTTTATTCAACCCTGACAGGATATATTGCCACAAGCAGTCAACTTCACGCAGCAACTTCACCTCAAAATACCGTAAATTGCATATTAAACACCCAGTTAATGCTAACGCCCAGCCCCCTAAAATGCTTGAAAGTAAAATTCGTGATGTACTCTTGTTGACGCCCACCTCTTAAAAATTATCGATTTTCTGTGGTAAAATTAACTAAAATCCTCTTACGTTTTAACGAAAGCAACGTTTCAGCCCCGTAAATTTTGATTTTTTTCTACAGCAAAATTAACTAAAAACTTCATACATTCAACAAAATCAACTTACAACACGATTCACGGGAGCGTTTGTAATCACGGAAAAGTCGACAATATAACGCCTAGCGTTCAATCAATTACGTACGTGATCTGGATTCACTCTAGGAAAACACAATGCCTTTATTCTCATTGATTCACAAATTTAGTTTATTAGATCGTCCACCTTTCAATAGCTAACATAATTCAAAGTTAAAACTAATTTCTAACCATCACCAAGCTTTAAAACAGACAACGCAATTCACACCAGGAAGCACATTTTTTGTTTACACAATTTTCAGGAAAGTCGTAACATTGACAATATTTTACTGTTCTTCCCCTCGTCCTGCCCTCCTGGAGAGAGTAGTCCAAGCCGGAAGTTCCTCCGGTAGTTCTGGCATGGATTACTCTATCCAGGAAGGCAGGAAAAAGGGAAGAACAGAAACCAATGTCAATTTTACGACTTTCCGGAAAATGGTGTAAACAAAAATGTGCTTCCCGGTTGTAAATGGCATTGTCCGTTTTAAAGGTTGGTGATGGTTAGAAATTAGTTTTAACTTTGAATTATGTTATATATTGAAAGGTGGACAATCTAATAAACTAAATTTGTGAATAAATGAGAATAAAGGCATTGTGTTTTGCTAGAGTGAATCCAGATCATGCACGCGAATGACTGCATTATCAGCGACTTTTTTGTGATAGAAAACTCCCTCCCTGGGCAAGTTGGTTTAGAAAATAGACAATTCTTGTTTTTAACGCCCACCCCCCAATTTTAGGCAAATTAATTTTACAAACCCATGGGCGTTTAATATGCGATTTACGGTATTCCTGTTGATCTATGTAAGCCAGTTGATTATTTTATGACATTGTTTACTGAGGAATTGATTGTTGAGCTCGTGGAGCAAACTAATAAACACGCAGAAATGTGTTTCCAGAACTTAAGGACGTACTGATGCCTCATTTACGATGGCATGCATGGAAAGCCGTTTCAGTAGTCGAAATGAAAGCATTTTTAGGCCTGTGTTTAAATACTTCATTGATTAATAAATCAAGAATAGAAGCTTATTGCATAACTCGGCAATCGGAAGCTACTCCTTATTTTAACAAAGTCGTGCCACGCGATCGAATTCTAATGATAATATATAACGTATGGACAGTACTATCGCTGTGGACAAGATCAATGTTATGACGAGCCCTTGGTGAGATGCAAAAGTCGCATGCAACTTATTCAATATTTGCCAATAAAATTGTAGGTTTGTTGTGAATTGGATACTGGCTATACAGCTCGTTTTGACGTATATCATGGTAAAGAAAATGAGGAAGCAACACCTAATGGACAAGCACATGGCGTAGCAATTACTTTACTTTGTGATGCTGAACTATTAGATAAAGGCCATCATTTAGGAATAGACAATTTTTATACGTCAATCCTACTAGCTGATGAGCTCATGACTCACTCCACTACAGTAACAGGCACACTTCAACGAAATGACGAGCTAACGGAAAAGAAATATAAGCCTGGGAAAATGGATTTATGAGAAGTGATAAAATCATCATTCTTGCCGGGAGAGAAAAACAAAGTCCGAAAAAGGCTTTGTTGTTGCTTTCGACTCAATCTGCTGCTAGCTACTCAAAAGGTAGTTACGATGCCAACACAAGTTGATGTGTGCTCAGTGTTCAAAACCAACAGCAAGAAAAAGAATGAGGTACTTTCGTCCTCATCCAGCATGTGTAGGCCTTCAACCTGGTGATTGTGACAATGCCCACCACCGCAAAAAGATTTGCAAGACTCAACAATGACAAGGTAAGAAAAACCTTTTTATTATTTTCAATGCATTATTATGTCTTATTTATATTTTGTTTAGCATTGCGATAGGGCATTTCTTGCAACAGCATTCATCTTTCTGTTCATCTTTCTGCACGCTGCAGGATAGAGCACGTGATAAAAAATCTGCGTATGTGGGGTTAATAGAAGCCACTCAATTTGTCCATGTGCGCAAGCAATCAACTACAAAAGGCTGCTGGGAAGCGCTTCAAAAGTATCACCAAAAGTCAACACTCTCAAATACAGTATGCCTTTTAAAGAAATTGTGTTGGGAGTAAATGATGATATGGAAGCCCACATTAATACAAGTGAAGATCTTGTAGACCAACTTGCTGCACTGGGGGAGAACCTAGCAACTCCATTAGCTGTTCCACAAAGTCAGATTCATAAACCGTGTACTTCATGGCACTCCACGACACACAAGAAAATTAGTTTTTAATGCTTTGGTTAGATCTAAACTTGACTACTGCTGTGCAGTCTGGGACCCAGGTACTCAATTTTTAATTGATGCTCGTGAAGGCATGCAGCGTTGTGCTACCCGAATGGAGTTTAATAAATTCACTTATGGTGCCTGCTTGTCCGGCATGATGAACAATTTAGGATGGCAGCCTTTGTGTGTTCGCAGAAGGGAACGGCGACTTGGACTGTTACATAAGATTTTCCACAGGGTCACAATTTTGAATCCTGTTGACTACCTTGTCTCCCCTGACTACATTGGGAGGCATGATCACGTTAAGAAAATCAGAAGATTTCAGTGCAAAACAAATGTTCTGGCCAGTTCTTTTTTTCCAAAAACTAGCTGTGACTTGAATGATTTAACAAGTGATACTGTGCAAAATCAAACCTTTATTGCATTCAACAAAAGTTTGGTTGCTCAGCATACTGCAATACAGTGCAGCCACTCTGATACATAGTTGTATTGGAGTTGTTTGTTTTTTATTTTAGATGTTGTTCTAATGCTTTATGGTGCTACGACTATTTTAAATAAATAAATAAATAAATAAATTAAGAGCTTGCCAGAAAGCTATTCTATACTGATTACAGCATTAGAAACAAGGCCAGTGGACGATTTAACTCCTGATTTGGTAAAGAGCAAACTCAGTGCAAGGAGGAAAGAAATAAACAAAACAACCGAAGAAGGTGAAAAGGCTCTTAAAGCTGAACTCAAAACTCGAGAATGTGTCAAAAATAAAATTTCATGCTTTTTTTGTAAAAAGTCGGGACACATGAAAAAGGAGTGCCGCAAATACAAAGTGGTTTACGTGTTTATTTGCCCCACCCAGAGTTTCCATGGCAATATCAACAAGAAAACGACCACGATCAAAGGCAAGAATTTACACATATGACACACACTTAGTTTGCTTCCTCCCGCTCACCAAATCAGCTGTAAACGCGGCCTCACTATCACTACAAAGCTTGGCTAGAAAAAAACCCACAACATAGAGTAAACGAACCTAGTCACAGTAACAGTGTAGACGATCAAGATCATGAAAATGTGTCTGAATTTTGTTTTAAAGTTGCTGAACAATGTGATTCAACTAAATGGTACATTGGTTCAGGAGCCATGACTTGCTTGTTGGAAAACCAATCGTTCTTCACTAAATTTGATGCTAGTGTGAATGAGAAAATCGCACTAGCAGATAGAAACGAATCACTGGGGCATTGGGGAGGGTATTCTGAATTACTCAAGTAACACAGGCACACATCAAGTAATCTGTGTAAAGGAAGTGTTTTATGTGCCCCAACTGAAAGACAATTTACTGTAACTTACAGAAAACTTACAAATAATGGGCTAACCGTTACTTTTGAAAATAGTTGCTTTTACATACGAGCTAACAATATACCTATCACAACAGCAACAATGAAGGCATTCCTCTATGAATTTGATGAACTGCAACATGCATTGAAAGCAACATGTGAATCCAAACCAGAGTGTATTCATGTTTTACATCGACGGTTGGGACACCATGACCCACATGCAATAAGAGCACTGTTGGATAATGAAATGGCAACCAGGCTAAAATTCAAAGACTGTGGAACAAAACATACTTGTGAATGTTGCATTAAAGGCAAAATAAGCAGTAAATCGTTTCCAAAGAAATCTGAATACAAATCATCTGCTGTATTGGACTTAATATACAGTGACGTATGTGGCCCCATGCAAACAGTAACACCAGGCAGCAAGAGATTTGTGATGACCTTGTTTGATGCCTACAGTCAGTACACTATGGTATATTTGCCCCGAACGTGTGGTCGAGGCATGGAATGCTCTGCCCGTGTCGGTAGTTCTTTCCCCTTCACTTGATTCCTTTAAAATTCGGCTGGATCACTTTCTTGCTTAGGCTTTGTTTGGTGGTTGGCCCCTTGTTGGTCTGTGTTTTTGGTGGTTAGGGAGAGGGGGGTTGCTTCTTGGCTTTTAGCTTGCACTGTCGGGTTATTCTATTCTATTCTATTTGTTGGCCCATATGTCAGAAGTAGCTTCTAAAGTACAAGAATATTTAAGCTTTGTTGAAACCAAATTTGGCAAGACACCTAAGAAACTCAGATCAGATAAAGGCGGTAAATACACAGGAACTGAATTCAAAACTGTACTAAAGAGCAAAGGGATCCAGATTGAAATTACAGCACCTTACATACCACAGCAGAATGGATCAATTGAACCTAAGAATCGCTCGTTACTTGAAATGACAAGGTGCCTATTAATCGATGCAAAACTCCCAAATCAATTTTGGGGAGAAGCAGTCCATACAGCGAATCACTTGCTAAACTAGCTACCTACTAAAGGTGTTAAATGTGACACCATATGAAAGTTGGCACGGTCGCAAACCAACTCTTCAGTACCTGAGAATATTTGGTAGTGTAGCCTACGCCATGATTCCTAACGAGCAGAGACAAAAGCTTGACCGCAAATCCAATAAACTGGTTTTCGTCGGATACGAAAAGGGATATCAAAGACTTACAGACTGTTAGACATAACGATAAATAAAGTTGTCATCAGCAGAGATGTGGAATTCATTGAAGACGATACTCATGAGAACCACATGGCAACATCGACTATTCCGGTCAAACCTACATTACAGCACCAGGAAGAACATCCAAGTAAATATCAATTAATATCAATTAGCTCTCACCCACAAAGATCTCTAAACAGACTGTTTCGCCCTTGTTTGGGCTCGTCAGTAGAGAATACTTTGTGGATGAGAGCTAGGCTACGCTTGCTAGGGCAAATGGCAAGAGTGAAACGAATACGGTTTCAGCAAGCGAAATAGTAGTTCGGTTGCTGAAACTGTATTCGTTTCGCTTTTGTCATTTGCCCTAAAGGTAGCGACTGACCACCTTTGGAGCCGCGCTACGCATGTTTACTACCTAAACATACGCGCTCAGCATATAGTTCTGCGCGGACAACTTGCGCAGTAGCAACAAGTTTCGGTTTCACTTTCAGTAGTTTTCAAACATTGCGACCGCGTGTTCACCCCACGGTTACTACTCGCATCGTCGTAAAGGCAAGCCCTTGACCAGTGGAGAGAAGCAAATAGTGTGGAATGTTTACAGCATGACCCACCGTCAAAACCCAGGAATGTTAGTAGAAGATGTTGTAGCCAAGACTGCAGAGCTGACAAGCAGTATTTTCAGCATCAAGAAAGAATTTCGGCAGAGGGAAGGAAAACTGAGCAGTCCCGGAAAGACCCATCCAAAAACCATAGGCCAGCGTACACGTCTGCTTCGCTACGATGAGTTTACTTTGTGTGCTATACGGAGAAAAGATCACTCCTTCCTTCGTAACAACGAAATTCCCATTGCTAAAAAGGTGTGTGACGCCATCAATGACGATGACTCATTACCGAACTTCACGCTGCGGACAATGCAACGCGTCATGTCCGATCTTGGATTCCGTTATGCAAAACGCGGCCGGAATTCCCTTCTGCTTGAGAGAGACGACATTGTGTTATGGCGGCGACTTTACCTACACCAAATTAAGTCATACGTGCAGCAGAAAAAGCCAATTTATTACGTAGATGAAACGTGGCTTAATGCAGGTCACACAAAATCAAAGGTGTGGCAAGACAAAACAGTGAAATGCCGACGCGATGCTTTTTTGAACGGCCTTACGACTGGATTAACACTACCGGCCGGCAAAGGCGGGCCGCCTTATTGTTTTACACGCGGGCAACAAAGAAGACTTCATCAACGGAGCGGAATTGGTGTTTAAAGCTAAAAAAAGGTACTGGCGACAGCAGTGAATCCTCCGACGATGGAGTCATTAGCGGAATAGATTAGCTGTAAACATTCAAATACTATTTGCTTCTTCTGTACTTAAAAACGGCCTTTTTCAGGGCCATCAAATCCAGAAAAGAAAATCTGACATGCTCCTGCATATCGTTTTTACCCTATTTTATGAATAAAAGTTTTTTTTTTAATATGCATGCTTGAAAGTACCAAACTGTTGGTGGGGGGGGGGGGGGGG
>JAHWFP010175556.1:0-10301 GCA_023313725.1 Lithobius niger | reverse complement strand
ATCTGGAAAGTAAGAGGGTCCTATTTCCGAATATCCATCCAGTCGACACAGTCTAGTCAGTACATTACTTGGCTCAAAAACTGGGTTAGTTAGCTGCTACAACCACGAATTCAAAATGGCGGCCCCCAAAAATGAAATTTTCCCGGCATATTTGCCAGTCGTATTATGTAGGAGGATGGTTTAGTCGCACATATTAATCCATTATAGGGCCCACAAATTGAAAACGTGGGTTGTTGATTTTAAACAATAATTTTGTTACCAACCTGAGAGTCCGGAAAAGTCTATTAGAGGACTTGAATTAACACTTAAAATGACAAAGCAGTTTTTAATGCAAACGTTCATTCTCATAACATAATGTTTCTGTTTGAGTAAAGTTCAAATAAAAAGTTTCTCTACAATAAGGTTTCTTCCTCAAAATCCAATTATTCATTTTCACTATCAGACTCAGTGTCGATAATGTTCAAATCACTACTCCCACAGTCAGACATCTGATCATCATGGACATGTCTTCTTCCGCAGTCTTTTTTCTTTCTGAATTATGCTTTATTTTGTGATGTCAGTTGTAGTGGGAGTTAGGGGCCGTCATACCAGACTGGTTGCCATCCTTCTTGGGTTTTCGGCCAGCCACAATTCTCAGGGTGGCGTTCTAACATAGTTGGCTCTAACATGCACTCCAGATGTATACAACAGGTTAACACTGCTCAAATATTGGTATGCGCTGTGAGGATCAGGAGGAAGAGTTTGTGTCATCCGGTTTTTTTTTTTGACTATCGTACAGTCTTATCCGAGTTGTTACATAATCCTCTCCTACTTTTCCACGGTAGCATGCCAATTGTAGAAAGAGCATACTCTTTCTCTGCTTCACAGCTGAATTTTTCTTGTTTTCCAAACTCCTCTAGGCCTTTAGCAAGCTGAGGATGATATAAACCTTTTTTCAGAACACTGGTCTTTCCAACTTAAAAAAGGTACGACGTCACATCACAACCCCTAAAGGCGTGAAGAGTCAAGATTTTGCCACACAACTCTGCACCCAAAAATATATACATCTTCTTTATATTGATGTCAATCTTCATGAACCACAACATTAGACAACCTCTTGCATTAGGCTGGGCAAGTTCATACACTGATATTACCAATACAATATCTTTGGATATAATGACAACTGGTGATGACACTTTAGGGGCATGCAAAACGAGCCTTGTATCCGCTTCCTCATGACTGCATATTTCATTGGTTATCATTTGTCTCAGTAGAGAGGGTCCAATAAAACTAAAAGGTCAAAGGGTTTTTAGCGAGCGTTAACCACACCCGTGCATCTGCCCGACGAAGCCCTAAGGCCCAATAAAACTGTCCATCTGTAACAACAATTGGATAGGGAAGTCTTTTCCTGTTTTCGTAAACTTGCCAAAACCTTACGAAGTTCTTCGTCAGTCACATATATTTTTGATGTTCTGAAGAAACTTACCATTTATTGCCTTGAGGCATGGGTAATTCTGATGAACCAATGTGGAAACGAACTGCTAGCTCTCCTCTTCTCTGTCTTATACAAGTTTTTATGTGTCTTCTTTGTAGACATTAAACACAATATGCACTGACACCGGGCAGAATAAGGAAGGAGGAAGGTGCAACCCCGCTATGCCCGGTACAAGGAAGAACGCCAGAAGGATGGTAAATTCAGGGTTTATTCCAGGGCCACGCGGTCTGTCCTCAGGAGATGTTGTCCAATGGTTCAAGGATGCTCTGATCTGGGCTACTAGCAGAGTGGCACACTTCAGGAAGAGTTCTTAGCTGGTTAGGGACTAGCTCCCAGAGTGAGGCTGCAAGGGGCTGCAAGGCCGTAAGTACCTAGAGCTGCCGCCAGTACCTGCCACTGGTGGTGCAAGGTACTTCCTGTACTATATCCTGGTATCCCATGATCCATCTCTGCTAGCAGCTACCCCTAGGGGCAGGCAAGGCCAGAGCCATCCAGACCACTGATCTCCAGGGACTGGACCATACATCAAAGTACATAGCATTACTGGAATACATCAATAAAGATACAGAGTATACAGAATAGATAATATGGAGCCATAGCATCAAGGTAAAGAGGCCCACTAAAGCCCTAGCTTAAGGAGTATGAGGAAGCTGTGGAAACCGTCGTTGCAGCGGCAATATGACAGTAAGGCATTAGCATAGTCACTTCACCTAGGTTTTGCAGGAACTGCATTAACAGCTGCCATACCATCACTAATCCATGTAGCTTTGTCTGGTGCAGAACTTTCTTCTGACTTGCTTTCATCTATCATGAAGTTTCTGAGCACGTAGCATATCTTCTACAACTTTGGAGGAAACTTCTACACCAGTTGCAATATTTCTTGCTGGTCCTTCAAATATATTTTTGTATTGACGCAGTTCGTTTATCAAACTTGATAATAGTTTCTCATTTTGCTTAGCAGCAGCTGAAGTATCCTCTGAGTGGTGTGGTTTTGTGCACGACCCAGATGGGAGCATGTGGACAGGAGACAAATCAAAACTCAAACTTCATGATTGATGAAAGCAAGGCAGAAGAAAGTTCTGAACCTACGTTAGGTGACAATGCTAATGCCTTACTGTCATATTGCCTTCCACCTTCCTCATTCTGCTCGGTGTCAGTGCATATTGTGTTTTAAAATGTCTACAAAGAAGAGAGCATAAAAAGTTGTATAAAACAGAGAAGAGGAGAGTCAGCAGTTCGTGTCCACATTGGTTCATCAGAATTACCCATGCCTCAAGGCAATAAATGGAAACAGTTTCTTCAGAACAGCGAAAATAAATGTGAACTGACGAAGAACTTAGTAAAGTTTTGGCGAGTTTACGAAAACAGGAAAAGACTTCCCTATCCAATTGTGGTTACAGATGGACAGTTTTATTGGATCGTCTCACCTCAGACAAATGATAACCAATAAAATATGCAGTCTTGAGGAAGTGGATACAAGGCTCGTTTTCATGCCCCTAAAGTGTAATCACCAGTTGTCATTATATCCAAAGATATTGATGTATTGGTAATATCAGTGTATGAACTTGCCCAGCTTAATGCAAAAGGTTGTCTGGTGTCGTGGTTCATGAAGATTGACATCAATACAAAGAATATCTATGAATTTTTGGGTGCAGAGTTGTGTGGCAAAATCTTGGCTCTTCACGTCTTTAGGGGTTGTGATGTGACTTCTTACCTTTTTATGTAACAACTCGGATAAGACTGTACAATAATCAAAAAGAAAAACCGGATGGCACAAACGCTTCCTCCTGATTCTCAGAACGCATACTAACATTTGAGGAGAGTTAACCTTGTTGTATACATCTGGAGTGCATGTGTAGCGCCAACTATGCTAGAATCCCACCCTGAGAATTGTGGCTGGCGGAAAACCCAAGAAGGAAGGCAATCCGTCTGGTATGACGGCCCCCAACTCCCACCAGAACTCACATCACAAAATAAAGCAAATGAAGAAAGAATAAAGACTGTGGAAGAAGACATGTCCAGTGATGATCAGATGTCTTACTGTGGGAGTAGTGATTTGAACATTACCGACACTGAGTCAGCTAGTAAAAATGAATAAATGGATTCTGAGGAAGAAACCTTATTGTAGAGAAATTCTGTGGCCATAATACAAAGTCAACTTTTTATTTGATCTTTAATCAAACAGAAACATTGTGTTATGGAGAAGATCGTTTGCATTAAAAACCGTTTTGTCATTTTAAGTGTTATTCTTGTCCTCCAATAGACTTTTCATGGCTTTTTGGGTCTTTTGGGTTCCTCTAAGGAAAAAAAATTTATTGTTTAAAATCAACAACCCAACGTTTTCAATTTATGGGCCCAATAATGGGTTAACAGTTGCGACTAAATCATCCTCCTACGAGCATTAACATTGCACGACAAGCAAATATGCCGGGAAAATTTCATTTTCTGGGGCCGCCATTGTTGTAGCAGCTAACTAACCCAGTATTTGAGCTCAGTAATATACTTAGTGGACATTTTGAAGTGGAGTACACGTTCACAGCTGAATTTAGTTGCGTAACATTTGAATTTGCACGCATAGTAAGAAAGTTTAGGAATTAAGTTTCCGAAGTCCGCCATTTTGAATTTTTGGCTGTAGTGGCTTGCAGTCACAGATTTGTGTACTTTAAAGAGCTAATTTGACTTCGTGAAGTGCAAGGCATGGACAAGGTTCGATTTCGTTTCAAACCATTTGAAATTAGACGCATAGCAAGCACGTGTACGAATTTTTACTTTCCGGCGGCGACCATTTTGAATTTTTAGCAGTAGCAACTCGCAGTCACAGATTTGTGTTCTTTAAAGAGCTAATTTGACTTCGTGAAGTGAAAGGCATGCACAAGGGTCGATTTCGTTTCAACCCATTTGAAATTAGACGCATAGCAAACACCTGTATGAATTTTTACTTTCTGGCCGTGGCCATTTTGAATTTTTGGCTGTTGGGACTTGCAGTCAGATTTGTGTCCTTTAAGGAGCTAATTTGACTTCGTGAAGTGCAAGGCATGCACAAGGGTCGATTTCGTTACGAACCATTTGAAATTAGACGCATAACAAGCACCTATACGAATTTTTTACTTTCCGGCGGCGGCCATTTTGAATTTTTTGCTGTAGCGGCTAGCCGCCCCAGTTTATCGCGTGGTAACATTGATTTTCGGATTCAGCAGGTCAAAATACGTAGGAAAAGTCATAGAACACAAATTAGATCTCAAAAGCCAAAAAGCAAGAGATAAAGACCAGTCTAAATGCGTACTGGCGTTACTTCACGGTTATGTGTGCATTGATTGCTAACGTCAACGCAGCGTCAGCGCACGTCAAAAAACGCATGTGTTTACCGGGCCTTACCTTCGATAATAATCTGCTAACATAGTTCTGAAAACTTTTCCACGGGAGTGTTCAGATGGCGCTGCAGTAAAAGTGGGCTGAGAATGCTGGCGATTTACAAAGTGAATGTGTTGGAAGAGCAATGCCGTTGGGCGTTTGACAACGAATACCGACAAAATTACTGCAGATAAAAAAAAATCCAATAAGAAAGAAATTCAAGTAGAAACAATAGGCTAGAACTTCAGCTATTCTTTGTCCCATGAAATATGCTTTACTAGTAATAAAAAGGAAGAAATCTCGATACAATGAGAACAGAGTCGCTTGTTCGTCGTTCGGCTTTGCTGCACAGCTCTGGCGCATGGCTAGTGGCGAGCCCTCCCCTGCATTTGTCGATGAGCAGAGCACCCGCGTTTTAACAATTTGCAACAAAGAAATAAAGCATGCAGGCTGCTAAGTAACAAAGAAATTTTCCTTTTACGAAAGAAGCAATTATTTTTTTCCTCCGTCTTTCTGTTTCCCTAGACGAATCCTTCCGGCAACTTTGCGATTTTGTTTTCCGTCTGGAGTTCTTTCCATTCTTTGCGTTTATCTTTGTAGTAGCGAGAACCCCCATTTAACGGGTGAAAGTTCGTGTTTTTAATCTTGTTGTTTGTACTGTGACAGGTCTGAGTTTTAATCCTGTGTCATTGTTTGCAATTGTCAACGCTTTTTTAAGACTAAAAAAAATTATAAGTAGATGTCATGTTACTCAAAGTTTGTAGGGACAGATCCGTCAGGGCTGCTAGGTGATCGTCAGGTAAACTGGACGTGCTAATTATGGCAGAGAATGCTGCTGTAACTCCATGGACCTGCTTGACCTTTCTCTCAGTTTGCCTTTCTCTCCAAGCAACTCACTGTTGCCCTGAATTTAATGTATTATCTTGTAACAATCTTGGACAATAACAACATAAAAGTATTGTAAATCAATTCATGAACATTGTACGCTCGAGGGTTGCCATGCCAACAATGTAACCATGCTGTTTAAGGGCAACTATTGCTCAATGCCACTCCTCCCATTCCAATCCAACCAAGCCGAGAGTAAGTCCTAATTTCGATTGCCTAATTATAAATTGTCCTCCCTATTTCTCTTCCCTTTGCCCCAACTTAAGTCACCATGCCCCCAATATTTTCACTATAATTCACCCCATCACATCTGTAATTAAGCAGGGTCACGTTAAGGCAGGCGAGCTACGACATCAAATTATCCTGAACTAGTAAAACATGTTTGGCAAACTTCTGTTTAATTACTGTCTCATAGCTCCACTGTTCCACCATGCATTAACCAAACCAACTCATTCACATTTCCGCCCGAACGTAGCCCCGTATCCCTGCAAGTTACTCCCAATCCTCTGACAAACTCGTGAGTGGTTCTTCGAGGTTAAAATAAAAACGATAAAAAAAAAGTATTGCCTGCCACCGAATGGTAGGAAACACATTGGTAGAAATATTCTACCAACAGAGAACTGGTAGAAAATATAATTTCTTTTCACCCTAAAATAAATATTTTCCAACAAGTTATTCGGTGGTAGCAAATACATGTTTTTCCTTCCTGAAACTGGTTTTCCTTTTAGCTCGTTTCACTCTTTTTGTGTTGTCTGTCTGAATAAATGAGCAAAGCAAGTAATTCGATTTGGTATGCCAATTTAGTGCAGCACTCACCTTAACAAATTCGTGAACTGTACCTGCTCACTAATGAAGTTAGCTGCAAAAATCAACAACTATACTGAAAGGTTTCCGAAACTCTAGTCGTAACAAAAACGCATAAAAAATAAGTTTTTGCATTGTATTTTTAAATTTACATTTGGGTTTATTCTTTGATTTTCAGAAACTTAAGAAATAAACAAACAAAAATTCGTAAAGTGGTTATGTCGATAATTATATTTTCGTGCCTTCAAAAGATGTTAACAGCAGTGTTCATGGCCATGTCAAACATTTGCGACCAGCTAGTTACAGAGGTTTCCAATCTAAATTTTCTTTTCCCACTTGTTTTGGTACATTGTCTAATCTGGACAAAAATCACCTTAGTAAATTAGCCTACTCGGTTTTGCCCTTTTATTTAGACAGACAACGCAAAAAGAGTGAAACAAGCTAAAACAGAAATCAGTTTCAAGAAGAAAACCCGTATTCTCTACCATCGAATAACTCGCAGGAAAACACTTTTTTTTAATGAAAAGAAAATATATTTTCTACCAATTTTCTGTTGGTAGAATATTTCTACTAATGTGTTCTCTACCAGTCGGTGGCAGCAATACATGTTCTAGCGTTTTTATTTTAACCTATTGGCACTATATACTCTCGAGTTTGTCAGAGGATTGGGAAGAGGGTACAGGAAGTTTGTGGTGAACATTTTTTACCCCCTCCCCCTAAATCGCACTAAAAAATCCCCCTTGAAGGGCTTTTTTTTCCAGTAACCCCCCCCAAGAGATAACGAAACTATTGGGTGAAAACGCGTAAGGTTGCGTTTCACTGCATTAAATCATTGTTTTTTAGTCCTGAAAAAGCGTAGGCAATTGCAAACAATGTCACAGGATCAGACCTGTTACATTACAAACAATAAGACTAAAACACGAACTTTCACTCATTAAAATGGAGGTTATCGCTGCTACAAAAATAACGCATATAATCGAAAGGAACACAGGACTGAAAAAATCGAAAGAAGCTGTGATTTTAGGGAAGGAGGAACACGGGGGGGGGTAATAATTGCTTCCTTCATAAAAGTAAACTTGCGGAGTCACTCGCTTCGCTCGTTCATTCCGCGTCATCTTGCTCTGCTCGAGGACCTTTCATGCTGCAACTCTTATGCTGCTGACAGACATTCCACGTTTAAAACGATCAAGAAAATGGTCAGAGTGCAGTACGCGTTTTTCGTAAGGCTTCACTGCATAAACAAATGACAACCATAAATCATTCCAACAGTCTGGCCATCCGAGAGCTGCGTGCGCATCGATCCATGCCTCCAATAATTCCTTTGATTACAAGAGCATCGCAAAATCATGTGCTGATTATTTCGATAAGATAAATTAACAGCCAGTATCGTGAACAAAAATAACTACACTACGTTACGATTATTTCGACGCAAACTAATTGCAAATGTTGCTCACAGTTCGTTCGTCACATTCCTCAGCATATCTACATTTCACCTACGTCATTCCAAACATACGATTTGTTTGTTTGCACGTTTGTACGTCTTCTCCTCCAGAAGTAATCTCCTACGAAGGTGAGAGATGAAAGATTGATAGAGCAAAGCGAAACACACATTGAAAAGGTTTAGTTTACGTGGAAATCGCTCTTTGCTCGTTCAATCCACGCACCTCCGTGCTTCAGAAACACAAATGTTTGACACCGTTTTAAAATTATACTTTTGATTTTTCCATGCATCACGAAGTCAGTTAAATATAAAACTAAGATCTATATGTGGTGTGTAGCAAAATACGTCGTCCTTTTAGGTTATTTTTTGCGTGCATCCTTTTCCAGATCATCTCTCTTTGCTCGAGGAGGTTGTCATGAATAATCTATGACGTCATGAATAAACATCGTGAGGGTTTTAAAAAAAACTTTGACGTTTTTTCAGGGTTTTTGGTGGTTTTGAGGGTCATAATATCAAGTTACAGCGATGAAAATAGGCCTAACCTGAGCGCAATTTAATTATCTTTCGTTTGGTCCTACTCCCATGTTTGTAGGTGCTTTGGTTCCAGAGGAGTAGACGTACAAACACACACACACGCACATCATACGTCCTTAATGATGTAGATGTTTTTTTTTTGTTATTTAGCAGCCTTTGTGCTTTATTGCTTTGTTGAAAATTGTTACAACGCGGGCGCTTTGCTCATCGACAAATGCAGCGGACGGTTGCCACGCCACCAAATCTGCGCAGCAAAGCAGAACAACGAACATGTAACGCTGTTCTAATTTGCCGTCAGATTTTTCCCTTTTTTCTACTAATAAAGCATACTTCGTGGGATAAAGAATAGCTGAAGTTCTAGCCTACTTTTACTACTTGAATATTTTCTTACTGGATTTTTTTTTATCTGTTGTAATTTCGTCGGTATTAGTTCTCAAACGCCGAACGGCATTGCTCTTCCAACATATTCACACTGTAAATCGCCAGCATTCTCATCCCACTTTTACTGCAGCGCCATCTGAAATCACCCGTGGTGTAAGTATGTTTTCAGATGCGGGCAGAATTTAAGTCAGCAGACTATTACCGAAGGCAAGAATTTATAGGGTTGGTGAGGAGAATTTGTGACTGAGACCCCTTCTGAAACATGTTAGATTCATTCCTAGTAGTTCCGGGGCCATGTGTTTTATGTGGAAATTTCTCAGTTTTCAGCCTAAAATTAAACGAAACTAAACGAGACTAGCTTGTATGTAGTTAATAGCTTAGTTTAGCTTAGTTTAATTTAGTTTACTTTAGATTTGGGCTGAAAAGTGAGCAAAAATTACCAGATGGAGCACGTGACCCCCCCTCTGAAAACTCAGAACTAACAGGAATAGATCTAACGCGTTTCAATAGGGACTTTTTAGAGTTACAAATTCTTCTCCACAAACCCTATAAATTCTTGCCGAAGGAAGTAGAACCGACAAAACATCTGCTACAGAACATCTGGAGCATCTGGTACGTAACAAATGTGCAGAAGCAAGGACTGCAAGTAATTTGTTGGATTCTTTAACTCTCGTTTGGCTTTGAAATGCTCTATTACAGCTGTGGAGACCCGAGTGTGATGTGTTTTGGCAGGATATACCAAACTGTGTATAGTAGCGGACGTTTATTTTGCTTGCGTGGCAGATGAGGAAGGACCTGATTCTGGTGATAATTTTCGGTTAAAATTGCTACCAATTCGTGGCGTGTGGAAACAGCCAAAGTTACTTTTGCTTCATTCACCAGGATTAATTTTCGAAGACGCCACAAGTCAATTTTCAAGGTTGAACTATTTTTTGGCATCAGGCAGACTCACAGACTAAAAATTCACCTTTAAAGTATTTCGTGTGGGTCAGGCACATCTGCTTCGAGCAAGAAAGTAAGTAGTGATGGTTATCACCATACTTTTTTCATTTTCATTGTTATAAAACTCGATGTTATAAGTATCAGAATAAGTTACTTCTTGCTACATTTATATGAATGAACAATAACGCCAACCTAAATGTTTTATCACGTAGGCAGAGAGAAGGTCAACAGGACTTTCGCTGCCAAGTTTTGACAAAATTAATTTCAAAGAGAGGAACAAAGAACAATACCGAACGGCTTCATTAAATAACGGGCTTGTTTTGTGTAAACGCTAACACGATTCTACATTAGTTTTTCATTTTGGCTACCAACATTTTCAAGAACCTAACGGAAAATTTGATAATTTGAACTCAACATATCAAACTCGCTGTGCTAAAAATGTTCACGTAAATATTTAGTTAATGCACAAAATAAGAGTAAAGCTAGCCC
>JAHWFP010175529.1:0-11711 GCA_023313725.1 Lithobius niger | reverse complement strand
TACTTCCCGTGTCATGAGCAAGCAGATCTCGCAACCGTGGGAGTTCCCGGGTCCAAGAGATGTCTTGTGTCTGCTATGCTGATAGCTGCGCTTTGTGGTTACAGTGGCAATTGGGAGTGCGCATAACGATAAGTGGAATAAGTGAGCGCAGTGAGTGGAGTGTGCCAAGTGGACTGCGGAAGTGAAGATATGGTGAAATGTGTGTGCTGTTGGACTGTAGTGAAGTTTCTGATGTTTTCGATGTTGCTAGTGTTCCTGGAATTTTTGAGAGTGCAGTCACTTTGGTGATGCAAATGTTTCCAATGTCGCTAGTATTCCTGGTATTTTGGGAGTTTTGTGTGTTCATTGTTTCTAGTGTTTTAGTGGCTATGGTGTTGTATAGTGCTTTTGTGTGGTAGAGGTGTAGTTTGTAGATTTGGACTTTGTTGTGGGGCGTAAGACTTGGGTCACGGCCTCAATAAAATTGAAAGAAGAAAGAAGAAAGAATGTTCCGGGTGCTGCAGACATAGGGCCTTAGGGCTTCGTCGGTCTTAGGTCTTCAAAACCCTTTGAAAGAATGTTCCTATGTTGTATTCAGGCCAGAGGAGCCTGGGACCATGGCTTCTTCAGAATAAATTGAATTGAAAGAATCCTAGAATCCTCTCCAAGTTTGAGTGTTGATCTGAGTTGCCATAGTTTTTTCTGATGTGCGCGGTGTCGTGCGGAGTGTTCCTTGCGGATTGTTGAGTGTCTGCACCAAGTTTTTTATGGCAGCCAGAGTTTCGTGTTTTCTAGTGTATGACATGCTTAGTCCTTTGGTTCTCTGGTTCTCTGGTTCTTTTTCATGTGTAGTGTTTAGCATTTGTTATTAGGGGCGTACGGTTTTGGACCATGGCTTCTGGATTAATAAATGAATGAATCAAAGAATCTGTATTTCAGCTAAACTCATATAGATTTAAACCAAACTAAGCTACGTTGTTAATTTCTAGCAACGAATAGGATAGAATAGGATAGGCTAGAAACGATAGGATGGCGTATTTATTTCGTAAATGCAGGCTTTCAGAGCTCAGTTGAAATGTTTCAAAGTGGCCAGCAACAATGCATAAATAAACATTTGTAGCACGACGCCATAGCCGTACAAAAAGTACACGGATTACTAACAAAAACGTCAAGTGTGCCGTACAAAAGGGGGTTATATGATTGAAGTTTCACTTTACTTGTTAAAGTGTATACACGGATAAAATTTGGACGATTTTTAATTGAAATAATCAAATGTAAAATTGAGAAAATTGCATTTGTTTAAGTGCTGTTGTGCTTTACCTATCATATATTTCAAATGTAAAGCACAACAGCGCTTAAACAGATGCAATTTTCTCAATTATACATTTGATTATTTCAATTAAAAATTATCCAAATTTTATTTTTGTTAGTAATAAGTTTTGTTTTGAGGCAGATTCTTCCTACATCAACCTTAACGTCTTGAACTCTGTCAATCGAACAACATATCCCGCAGTGGTGGAAGATTCTGCGGCTTGTCAACAATGTCAACAATGTTCAACAATGTAAGAATGCGTTTCCTTGACTAAATTCATTAAAAGGGTGTACGGCTGACGTCGAGTGCTTCACTGGGACAATTCAATGCAATGATGGCTTTCGTAATAATGAACGTATTACATTACAATTTTCTACTGTCCATCCATCTCAGTTACAAATCCGGGATGAAGCGTAGTCTAGCAGCCCTTGCAGATCGCAAAACGTTTTAGTGAAAATATTTCATACAATGAATCAAACGGGTGCGTTTATTAAAAGCGAAAGTGGAACATGGGGGCACTTATCGTTGGGTTTATCATATCGGACACTATCAATTCATCAAATTTGGAACGGCACAATAACAAATTTTATATGACGTGGTACCGCATTTGTCAAAAACACGTTAAGATGGTATTTTTTTAAGTATGGGGGGGGGGTGGCCATGTTTTTTTTTTTTTGGGGGGGGGGGCAAAGATCTGGCCACAGAAGACCACACAGGGGAGAGGAGGGTTAAAAATGGCTTAAAAAACGGCCACGTGGTTTTTGAATACCCCCTTAACTGAGTTTCGCTAATAATTTAATTTTAATCTTCCAGCAGTTTATGCCAGCAGTTTATGCCAGCAGTTTATGCATAGTTTAAACGATTAATTTTGCTAGCTGATAAACGCTGATTGAGTGACCGTTCTCGTCTGTGTATTTTTGCGTGTTATGAGTATTTATTATAACGTAAATGATCACACGCCAATATAATCTTAGACCGCGACTCACGTGAACGCCACAAGGAATATCCAAACCAATCTTTGCATGCAATAGCGCGGGTGTCTGGACAAGGTTTATCAAAAAAAATCCGGAATCGGACATGGGGTTGACGAACGATCAAGGTGACAAAATGGACCAATAGCCAAGAGCCAAAATCCAAACAACAACGAGACAGCGATACCGTTTCTAATTGTTCTAGGCATCCGATTGTTAAAAGATTGATTATCCAACATCATAATTTGCTAGCGGGGCGGAAAGCGATGAGCAGAATTTGCGGATCTGGTCAAATACCTCTGTGGCATTGTTGCAATAAAGGGCAGTGTTAGCACATTGTTGGCGAACCATCGTCGAACATATTTGTACAACGATTTGCATTGTTAGTAACCGAGACAATGTTATGATAGTATAACGAGCCATTCTTGGCAGCATCAAGAAAAATTGACGAAAAATGTAGTTTTCAAGGAAATATTGACCAAGTAAAATTCACTCAGTGCGGTAAGTACTTCAATGCTATCACCTCTGATATACTGCACACACTTGACAAGGCCTAGTGAGGTTGCTTAGCTCTGCTCACAGTTTTCATTCGGTTCACGTTTGGTCTTCGTGGTTATAATTTTCGTTTGCCTCTGTTCTGACAAATGCAAATAAAAAAAATTTTGCCGCCGCGAATAATTGCATTGGCGCTACGTGGTGGCAAGGACGGGTTGCAGTTGGCGGCCAACTTGCGTAACACAGAAGAGACTGGCGCAACGTGGCTGGGCCCGTATTTTTTTGAGGGGAGGGGGGGGGATGGGGAAGGGTTTGCATTCCTCCTGCTGTAATCTGGTGGCGAAGAGATTGTACAGTGTAATGTGGTAGTGAAACGTTTTACGCGTAGTGACGCTTAATTGTAATCAATTAGCCATAGTGATTTCCCCCTGCCGCAGTTGAAAATGTGTGACCCATGATTGTTGGGGTAGGGGGACAGAAATGGGGGGACAGAGGGTTACGTCCCGTTTTGCCAACTCCCGTTTCTCAAAATCCCATTTGCCAAAAAGAAAGCAAATCAAAAGCTTTTGCCTCAGGGACTAGTCCCATTTCGCCAAATCCCGTTTCGCCAAATATCGTTCACGAAGTTTTAGGCACACGAAACATTTAAAACATTTAAACACGAACATTTATAACATGATAATGGTCAGACATTTATAGACAAACACCCCTTTTACAGAATACCAGTTTGCAAAATAACTTTTTTTCAAATTACGTGCCTCGCTCGTGCTGCCGCGCTCGCTGCGCTAAATGCATAACATCAGAACCACTACTAATCAAAAATTACTAACAATTAGGCATGCCTCTTCAACTTTTGCAATGTTAAATTTTTAAAGAATATTCTGATTCTGAGAAACGGGATTCTGTGAAAACGGGAATTCCCGTTTGGAAAAGATTAACCATCACGTGTATAACTAACTATTCTTAAAAGAGAACAGTGGTATTGACATAGTTACGCCCAATCATTCTAAACAATTATATTTAAAGCGCACGTTTTTCCGTCGGTATTTCAAGTTTTCAAAACGCTAATAAATCAACTGGGCTTATTATACCACTGCTTGTGTCTGTTAAATGTTGGCCTTTTAAAGCCCCATTACATAGAAATAAGGTATTACATTTCGTGTACGTAAAATTTTGTCAAATTCGTTTTGGCGAAACGGGATTTGGCGAAACGGGACTGGCCCGTGAGAGCAAAACTGTTCATCTGCTTTTTTTTTGGCGAAATGGGATTTGGCGAAACAGGATTTGGCGAAACGGGAGTTAACCGGACAGAGACGGCTAGTAGGGAAAAGAGGATCTGTGTGTGGGGTGACGCAGGAGTTGAAGGGACTAGCGTAGCCTAACGCAGGCAGAATAGACAGAGATCGGGGGAGGGCAGAGAGAGAGGTGGGTGGGGGGAACAGGTGCCGATAGAGTTAAAAATGGATTTTGTAGGATACGTGACTTAGAAGGGAAGTAGACGAGCCTTGGTCCTGCTGCTTACTTACCAAGGCCAGTAGTTTTCGGGCTTTTGTGACCGCACACGTTTCCACTAGTTCATGATAAACAGCCAACAGGCGTCCTGAGTAGTGTACTGTTAGGAGTAATTTCAGTGTACGATGGATTCTGTATTAAGGTGCTTGGCTTCGGCCTAAACAAATTTCTCATTACGGGCCTCACTAGCAGACATGTGCCTGTTAACTGTAAGCAACTAAGAGCATATTTTGTAAGGCTGGGTCGATCCCGATCACCAATTCAGAATGTCTCACGTAATTCGTTACCGACATTTGCAATATCGGCAGAAATCGAGTTCGGTAGATAAAATCCAGATATATCGGTAATGAACCAAATTGAAGTTATTTTCACTTATGACCATACTTTCTTCGTTTTCATTGTTAAAAAGGCGCACGATATATTCCGTATCAGACCGGTTGCAACAATGCTTTCTCTTCAAAACAAGCACGGTTCCCTCTTATCAGAAAAAGCATTGTTTAAAAGTCGCACGAAATCAACTTATCACCAAAAGCAGTTTAAAAGTCACACGATAACTACTTATCGTGCGAGTTTTTAACAATGTTTTGGCTGATAAGTTGATTTCGTGCGACTTTTGCAGAACCTGTAATGACAAGTATTGGGACTGGTGTTAGTGGGTCACGCCCCTTCCAGTGCCTTATCACTATTGTGGTAAAATTATTATTATTAAAACACTGCCGGTATTTTATAGCCGAATTAATTCCCAAGCACTCACTTGCGTAAATCGACAAACTTAAGGTTTATTTGTCCTTTTGTAGAACATGTAGTGGTGCTACCTATAATTTACCTGCTACAAAATAGCACAGCCAATAATTAAAAAACGTCGGATAAGTCAATATCAAGGAAACATCAGTTGGTACTTGTTCATCATTTCCACCCGAACGAGCATTATGTTCCTGGGTTCAAGCCGAGTACACATTTACTGCCTATAACGTAGAACGTTTAGTATTAACACACTGCCTACAGGTTTGTGGCTGTATAGCACTCACTTGCCTAAATTCTTCTGGCTTACCTTTATTCAAAAGTTTGCCCTCAACTCGTTGGCTTTCGCACTAAGCCACAAGTCGTTATCATCTTTAAAGAGTTCCAACACTTCCAAATTGGGTGATATGCGATTGCCAGCCATCTAGGAAGCTTCGAAGTGCAAACACAACAATGGACAAACACGTGCCACTAATAGTTAGGTAGCTAACAAGGATGCACGTAAACATTGTTAGGTAAAGTGCCATTATTGGTTGGCGCCATCGAAAGAGAACGAAAGTATGGTCATAAGAAACTTTTCGGCTGCGCCTCGGACTTTTCTTTCAGTCCTCGAAACCTGTTAGCGAAAAAGGCGCACGATAAATCACTTATCGGCGGATCATTGTTGCAAAAGTATGGCTATAACTATTACTTATCATCGACCGAATTAGACGGTTGAAGCTTATTGTTTAGATCAGTGTTTCTCAAACTGTGGGTTGCGAAGAAGTAATCTTGGGATCGTGAAAAGGTTCTCATTTCAGTAACTGAAAACCTGTAGTTAAGGAATGATTCACTGCAATTTTCTTTTTCGAGAAGTTGTTACCTCAGATGAATTTGAAGCATCAAGCGCGGAGTTACAAAACTATCCGTTTTTTTTTATCAGCATCCAAACACTGCGTTTATGTGTAATCTCTGGCCTGGAACACAGGAATAGTTAAGATAATACGAACATAACGAAACGGACAGTGTTATTTCTTTTAAATATTGCTTTCTTAATTTAAAAAATTCAAGGTGAGGAAGCAATCATTTTTTCACTCATTTCACTCAACATTGAAACTTCAGTTCAAATCGAAGGAACTGTACGAATTCTGGGCTTTGGTACAAACAGATTAAAATGATTTGTCACGATGTGCCATTGAAGCTCTTGTTCCATTTGCCTCTTCTTACGTATGTGAATCTGGATTTTCCTATTTAGTGGGACTGAAAATAAAGGTTCGTAACTGACAGATGACTATGGAAAATCAGCTAAGATTAAAATTAACAAATATTGTACCAAATTTGGAGCAGGTGTGCTCAGAAAAACAAGCACGTTGCTCAGTCAAAAGACATTAGTAAACTTTGTTGTAAACCATGTGTAATTACAAAGCATTAAATTGTTATTACCGGTAAAGATGGGTCGTGAACCCGTCTCCAATGGTAAAATTTTGAAAAATGGGGTCGCGGTTAAAAAAAGTTTGAGAAACACTGGTTTAGGTATTACAAGGCGCATTTTTTAATTTTACTGGGGGATTTGGAATCGGCCAATTTCGTTTAATTATCGGTTTAGGTAGAAAAAAGCTGATCGGCCCAGCCGAAATATTTTGTCATATTGAGATTAAATCCCAATGCGGCCGAAATCCAAATTATGGAAAATACCACCGAGTATTAGATCAAAGCTTAAATAAAAAACCTGACCATTGCTACTATCGGTAGCAATGGTAAAGTTTTTTATTTAACGTATGAGGTAAGAGTCAGTGGGATTAGCTTGGCAACTGATGTAGCAACTTGGTAGCAGCCATTTTGGCTTTGATATTACTACTTTCATTGGCTTAAACTTGGAGGGTTCTTTCGCCCTTGTGGGTTTTGTTTTAGATATCACTTCTTTTGTAGTTTTTTTTTGTGGCATCTTATTTTAGCCACTGGTTAGTTGTTATCTACTATCTGGCAAAGTAATTAGGTCGAAAAATATTGAATATGAACGGAGATATTGTAGACCGCTATTTGCTCAGTAAATTTGTAGCTAAATCTAAATCTTGCTACATTGTTGATAGAACCCACTGGGTTCTCAGAGAAACCACTAGTGGGTTCTCTCAACAGGGGCTCTGTAACAATGGTTCATTGTTCGGAATCCACGCCGAGAACCATATGCGTGTGGTATAACGTGAAATGTTACCCGGTTTTTGCCTCTCACTCCTCTTTTAACAATGTAACGATGCAGGAACGCAACAATGAAACAAGAACGCACAGTGCAAGAGCCGATCTCTTGTATCAAAATGGCGACTGGCTCTTGCATAAAAATGGCGGATACATTCATGATTATTCTAGACCGGCAATAAATAAATTGTAAAAAACGTTAAGAAAGAATTTTTTTTTTATATAAGTGTCAGCAGCCACAGCAAATTAACGAATTCGTGAATTATAGACTGACAATTGGAATGGTAATAGACCCTCAAACTCCATAACTTCTTTCCATAACAAAACAACACAACTGTGATCTATGGAGCTTTAAAAATGTAAGATTTTTTTGTATGGCGGGAAGAAGGGAAATTAGTTTAGACTTATTTATGCTAAATATTTGGGGTTTAAATAACAGTATGCAGTTTCTGTTACCGGCACCCTAGTTTTACTTGGCAGGACGCAAAAAATAATACATAACTACAACAACCACAAAAAACGCTGTTCTACACATATTTTGTGACGAGGCCCTGTGGTAGTCAGAATGATCACAATGTTTAGGAATTTTTATTGTTGTTAGAAATAAAAGTAACTGATGGCTGTGATCTTTGATGGGAATGCTATGCATGCAAACCGACTGAGGGCTGGTGGTTGAACTGTAGCAGGAGATTGTTAAAAGTGTAAAACATTACCACCTCCAATCTCATTGCACGAATGTGAAAAATAACTAGCACACTATGACAAGGAAGTACTTCAGCACATTTCTTTGTTTTGAGTTTCATTTTGCCATTTCAAGGATTTTAATTTTTCTTACCTTTTTTAGCTGCTTATGCATGTAATTCATAAAGCAGTTATTGAAATACAGTCGGGAAGAAAAAGGGGCTTGCGTCGTGAGCTATTGTTATATGACGTTTCGTCCCACTCGAGTCGTTTATTTGAACGGGTCATGCCTATCACCCTTATCGTATGGCCGGAAGTGACTGAAATATTATTGGATTCTTCATGATTTCGATAAGAAGACGTGCCAGCAAAATGTAGGCGTTGTTATTGAACAGTTTACGGCTAAATCGTTTGCATATGAAGGGTTGTAGGTCCTTGACTAAAATTGTTTACCAATTATGTTTCTGTATGAAAAAAAAGTTGAACCGGACTGGCCCAGCTTATTTCAGGTTTTGACAACATGCACGGAAAACGGAATTCTTATCTGTTGTTGGGCTACTAGCGAATCAATGGGAAAAAAATGGCGGCTACTTTACGGTTCGCGGGAAGGCTGTCCTACGATTGTATGCGTATTGGCAATTCGTGTAGTTATGTGGCTCCTGCTAATCAGGTAATTGTTGTATAATCGATTATTTAGTGTAACAGTTTGTTGTAATATAATCAGTTCGACAAACGTGTGAGATAACGGGATAGTGCATACTAGGTACGTAGGTAACGGAATAAAGGCAGAATTATAAATTCATTCCACGATCACTTTCGATAGTAAAATAAACAATAGAGGGAACAAGTTTACTTTACACGGCTTATGGGAAGAATAAGGGCTCCTCACCGATTGATCTCTCGTTGAGCTAGAATGACGTAAAATGATCAACTGAACAACATTTTCCCATAAAGTTTTTGGGGTAAATGCTTCGTTTGGCCGTCAGAAATTATTGAAAGCCGCACTCTTTGCGCTGACGGACGAAAGGCCGTTTTCTTCCCGTGTTCTCAGCTGATATTTTTTTCCCGGAAACAGTTCAGATAGGTGGGTTGTTATTGTCAGTTTCGTGTGGTTTTGTTGCTATTGTCGGTTAGGTTAGGAACCGGCTTCGGCATTTCACTTGAGGTAATGAACTGGTTGGGGTTTGACGTTCACTTGTGCCGGACTTTCGCCCAGTTTCATGCTTTCTGGCGCAGCGCGGTGCTAACTTTGGACCTTCACCACGGCCAAACGGTGCGTTTTCCCCAAAAAATGGAAGAGGAAAACATTACTCAGCAGGTAATTCTTAATCCATTAACAAAAAATCGGACGAGAGGCCGTTTTCTTCCCATGTTCCCTTTACGCAGATGGCCCAAAATTCGAAAAAAACAGAAAAAAAAAGCTACCTTTAATTTTCACGGAAGGCATTACAAATTGGTCCCAAATTGCAGAAGCTCGTTAAATCATCATTAACAAAACCTACCCAATTAACTGCCCCAGTATGAAATGCCAAACCCCAACCAGTTAACTACCTCAGTATGAAATGCAAAACCCCAAACTTATCAAACCTAACCTAACTGACAATAACAACAAAACCACACGAAACTGACAATAACAACCCACCTATCGGAACCACCCAATAGAGAGCTTCGTCTTTCGTCTATGAAAATAATAATGTTGCGATTTTTTGCTTAAGCAGTTTATGTATTTCTTTATGAAATTCTTGCACGAAACTGACAATAACAACCCGCCTATAGAAACTGTTTACGAAAAAAAATATATAAGGTGCCCTTCCGGCCCGGCCAGGCAAAGATTTTAATCTTTCTTACCTTTTTTTGTTTTTAAGGTTTCTCAGATCGTGAAAAACTTGTTAAAAAATTAAAACTGAAATTTTGAATTAAAATGCAAAACTACCCAGGGGCGTGGCGCGCCGAAAAATTAACGGCGGCGGGCAGCGGCAGCGTGCCGAAATCATTTTTCATGAGCAACGGCGTGCGGAATATTGGGAAAATCATCGGCGGGGATAAATGTTGATCCTATCATAAATTCCACATTGCCCATTGTAGCATAATACACTCGAATACAATTTCTACGCTCGGAGTAGTCCCACTTACGTTTCATAAGTATTCACTAGTTTGTTAGTCCAGGTGGTCCAGAGTTGCGTCCATTCGTGGTCCAGAGTCGGATCGACAACGACAGCCATGTTGATATTAGAGATAACAAATACATGACGCAACAAAGAACACAGCTGACGTCAGAGTCGGCGCATGCGCAGTCCAATTTATTTAGGAAAAGCGGCCTTGGAAAAGCCACCTACATTAAAGGCCGTATCGTATCAGACCAAAAAAGCCAACTAAAATCAACAATTGACATAGCAATTGACATAGAAGCAAGCGCAAGTTTGCTAGGTGCTGCCGTCTCCACACCAATCGGCAAAATGTGAAATTAACCGACGAGGGTGCCAAATTCTGCCAACCGATGACGCCACTTGGCAAACTTGTCGCGTAGGTATTTGTTTCGCCTTCTAGCGAAGCATTGTGGAAGGTAAAGATGATACGGCCTTTACTGCAGGTGGCCATGTCTTGGGTGATGCGGAGTCATACCACACCGACTTCGCCTGCTAGCATAGGAGCTTGATTAGGTAAATCAAGCTCCAAAAAGGAACAAGAAATATGGCTCCACCTGCAATAATCACCGAGCACGAGCACACACATTCACGGACGCGACCAAACGCAGCCAACAATCGTCGGACTGAGAGGCAAAAACCGGTTAATAGCTCTCAGCACTCGGAAAACGGGTAATATCCTATACATAAATCCACTGCTTGAACAATGGTTTAACAATGAAAGAAATGTAATAATCACGTTCTAGTTTGTGTTTATTAAGCTGTGAAGAGAAATAAACACAAAAATAAATACAAATTTCGCTGCATTCGAATGAAGTCTTACTGGGCTTTCATTATTATTTATAAGATATATTTTTTCTTTTTTTTTTGGCTCCATGTTCTTCACCTTATTGACCTGTGCACATCGGCTGTGAACAAGAACAATCAGTGAACAATTAGTTAACACAACAGAAAAACATCAAACTAAAGCTCATTACAAAAAATATCATTAAAACATTATAAAGAGTTAACAGTAAATTCACCACTTAAAAATTTCCCATGAACGACGTAGGTATACAAACTAAAACAAAACTAAATGTCTGCACCAAACAAGGTGCACCAGGCCAGCAGGAAGTAAAGCTAAACCCCCAACCAACACCAGTCAATATAATCGATATGAAGTAATACCAGCAGCGGAAGAGTTTTTGATAAAAATACAGCCTATAAAAGTGCACATGTAAAACAACAAAACACGACGTTTCGGGGATAATTTGCACCCCGTTATCAAGTGTGGATATCCGCTCAAAGGCTTCGTACACAAATAAAAGAACACAAAATCATGTTATGGCAGACACATTCTAAAAAATAAAATTAGAAGAAGTGACTTTTTACCTGCACTCGCAGGGAAGAGGTCGTCTTGCTGGTCTCCCTACTGTACTTGCTGTTTCGGCCAGCAATACATAGGTTCTTGGTTTTTAAACTTTTTTAAAATTTTTATTTTTTAAGATGTGTCAACATCTTTTGTGTTCTTTTATTTGTGTACGAAGCCTTTGAGCGGATATCCACACTTGATAACGGGGTCCAAATTATCCCCGAAACGTCGTGTTTTATTGTTTTACATGTGCACTTTTATAGGCTATATTTTTATCAAAAAAAAAATATAATCGATAGGTTTTGGACAGTTTGGGACTTCGAGAAGCTGGTGTATCAACGCGCTATTGCTAG
>JAHWFP010175504.1:0-15196 GCA_023313725.1 Lithobius niger | reverse complement strand
CGGTTTTGCTACATTCACTCAATCCTATGCAAATGTTGCAAAGGCTACTTCACGCACGATGTTCGAATACAGTGAGAACGGATGTCTTTTTACATCTTTTTAAAGCTTACATGCGTTTAAAATGTCGTACTCTTGTCACTATTCTCGTGCATTCAGCGTGAAATAGCGTTTGCAACATTTACATAGATTAGAGTAAATGTGGCAAAGCCGTTTCTCACGAGAGTGAAAATGGGAAAATGGATGAATGAATGCCTTTGCAACATTTACACACTTTGAAACCAATGTTGCAAGACTGAGTCGTACAGGAAACTCAACCTGGAGACATACACCTTTAAAGGGACATAAATTCTTCCGGAGTGTCGTGCGCCCCCGTTGAGAATAGCGTTTGTAACACTTACACAGGTTTGAGTTAATGTCGCAAAATCATCTCGCACGAAAGAAAAAACAAGAAAACGATTGTGTTGACAACATTTACATGCGTTTGAACTAATGTCGCAAAACTGAGTCATGCAGCAAAGCCAACAGGGACGCGCATGTACCTTTAAGCGTGTTTTAATACTAATTTATTTTATGTTAAGCATGTCATTATGGCTTAGCAATGGAGTAAAAAGCACGGTAATAGATTATGTGAAGGCAAACCAAGCAGTACTACATAAAAATATAAACAACGTTTCGAAAACTATCAATTTTCGTCTTCAGGTTACAATAAAATCAAAGCATGGCAAAAGCCACTAAGTCAACCTATATTAAAAGCATAAAACAATAATTTAAAACGGATGAAAACCACCAATTTCTCCCCTCAAAAGAGGCAGAATGGTGGGTCGTTGCTTTTCGGCTGCCATTTCTGCCTCTTTTGAGGGGAGAAATTGGTGGTTTTTATCCGTTTTAAATGACTGTTTTATGCTTTTAATATAGGTTGACTTAGTGGCTTTTGCCATGCTTTAATTTTATTGCTAACCTGATGACGAAAATTGATAATTTTCGAAACGTTGTTTGAATTTTTATGTAGCACTGCTTGGTTTACCTTCCACATAATTATGGCTTAGCGGTAGGATTCCGGCCTTTGGTTTCAAAGGTCGTGGGTCCAATTCCCACTCATGCAGTCTGACATTTAAGTCCAAAAGGCAACGGAAATAGGTTTGCATCTGTATTCATTAATCACTTTTCGAGTCCAGTTGGCTTTCCCTCCTGTTCATAGTCGGGAAACATATCGTAAGTCCAAAACGAACTAAATGTTTTGGTCATTACATAAGTTTTGGGTAAATTGTCTTAAATTGTTTTCTCCTCTTGCGTCGGCTCAGCTTTGCCACAGAATTAATCGTGCCAATCACCCCTTATTTGGAGCATACGCGGAAATTCGAGCAATTATTTATGCTGCATATAACTTAATTGGATACTAAAATTAGTTATTTCGGCTGCTGGCTTAGAAACAGGAGGCCAACTTGCGTTAAATCTCTGCCGCGTGTGACGACGAGTTCGTGCGCTTCGTTTAAAAGCCGAGCGCGATATTACGTAAGCAATGGCTCGCTGTGATTTAGTGCAATGCTAATTTTTATCCCGTTTATCTCTTTCCTTCTTTATTGCTGTCGTGTTTCGTTCGATGCCATCCTTGTTTTATAGGCAGAGTCTTATTACTTTTCCTTTCGCAATTTCGACGGGGAAAAAAAAGGAAAGGGAGTTTCGATGACGCCATACTTAGAAAACTTCCATACGTGCTCCTATGGTTAAAGTATCATGTCAATTCTTGCCGGTTCAGTTTTTATTTCCTTAATAATAATATTAATAATAGTAATAATAATAATAATAATAATAATAATTTATTAGTACAGTACAAGCCTTGATGAGAGGTGGTGACATCATTGCTTCGAAACCAAAACATCGTGCTTTTACGATGCCCGCTTATACTGATGTCAGTCTAGTGACAAGATATAGCAAGCTTTATGTGTTTTCAGTCGAATTGTCGATTGGATTTAGGTAACTTAAAGGCGCCGGTTTACCATTTCGATAGCGTCGCCCATATTCTAAACACAGCATCCACGTTCCAGGTTCTCCGTCATCCAATAGGCTGATGTGGGTCACGTGATCTCGTTTTAGTCATGAAAATTCGCGGCGCTGCACCGAAGTGTTGTTTCTTTTTTTAATTTACGTCTATTTTCTTTATATTGCTCGAAGATTCTACGGTGCTGCTTCTGGGAGTTGAAAGGGTGAATAGGCGTCTTTAATGCACTTTTAACAATTTAAACGTTTGGAGCCGTCCTGCTTACTTTCGATAACAAGTATTCGTTCGTTTATTAGTCCATTTTGTGTCGATTCATCCAATCGGTCCAGCAAAATCAACAACTAACGAGAGGCAAGAATCAGTAAAAATGGCGCGAATCGAGTCAATGACGTCATACACGACGTAAGACGCGTTCAAGTTACAAAAAATGGCCGCTGTCTTGCCGATGTATAAATCTCGCACTGTTTCTCGCACTGCTCCGTAGTAATAAGTGGACCGACCCAACCAAAGCTGCATATAATCCAAGGTCCCTGGGTAGAAACTTATCGACTAACTTAGCTCCGAATGGACTCATCAGGCACGTCCAAAACTGACGTCACTTCCCTCAACAGCCACTTCTGGCAAGTGGAGCAAGTGTAGACAGTCATGCTTTGTTTGTGTCGAATTGTTTTTCGGAATGTGCTTGTTAAATACACCTTGTCCTTTGTGGCACAGTTGAACTTTGATCACATTGTTGTTGGTCAGCTGCGTTTTCATGTGCTGCCTTACAATTTATTAATATTATCGGTATTATATTATTGAAATTTATATTTTTCAGAGTGCCAGTTTGGCGGCAAAACGTACGAGCTGGAAGATGTGTGGCATCCGGATCTTGGTCCCCCATTCGGAGTCATGTACTGTGTTCGATGTGAATGTCTGCTGGTAAGTTACTTACTATATAGTATATTTAAATACCACACTTGTTTAGCGATTATAGCTAACCCTTTGAACCAGTACGGATCGATTATGATGGTCAATACTTTGTTCCACATTATGTTTTCAGAAAACTTGACTGCATGATGACGCCACGTTTTCTTCCACTACGAGTGCAAAAAATCCGTATACATCCCATTCGTAAACTCTAACAGTAACTTTGTTGAGTCTCCAAATGTGATATCCACATGTTTTTGCACTCTTAGTCCAAGGAAACGAGTCGTCATCCAGTCAGTTTTCTGAAAACATAATGTGGAATACGTTTATAGCTCCCGTAATAAAGTAACAACAACAATACGTAAACAAATAATATTGGAATATTGGTTTCACGTTTAAGTTGGTTGAGTGGGGCTGATAACCCAGGCTTTCAGGGTTAATGCTCTGGAAACCAACAAACAATACGCACAGCAATTCCAATTCCAATTGTTCTATTGGGGCCTCGGCCCTAGGCCACGCGCCCTACCTAAGATCTAGTACAACAAAAACTGCACAGCACAGCGCAGCAAAAACTGTTTCTAACAATTGATCTGACAATGCCTTTTCTAACAATGTCCGGCATTGTTTTTTTCTTAGATTTTTATTAATTTCAAAATAAACCAGACCTTCAATCTGGAAAAAAAAAAGTCCTTCTCCGGGTTATACTTATTCAGCATACAAAATTTCATCAAAATTGGTTCAGCAGTTTTGGCGTGATGTTATCACAAAGAAACTCCAATGAGTGAGTGACTACATAAGGAGCTGCTACGCTCGGTCCGCTCCAATTTCTACGAAGGGTTTTTTTTAGGCAGAAAGGGACTTTTGGACGAATACGGGGTAATATCAACCAATCAAAAAGGGGGAAAATTGTGTGCGACATGAAAACCCTGGAAGAGAAAACCGCACTGTACCTGGTCAGTTGTCCCTCTAAAGGAAGAGACAGTGACGCAACTAGACTTTTTCAAAGTAGGGTGCAAGAGTAAAATGTATAGGGCCCCTAAAGACTAAATAATTTTTGGTTCCAACTTGTGGCCTAGTTTACAATAGTTTTAGGAACAAATTTGGGCCACCTCCTGGGCCCAAGTGCCTTGCACCATTAGACTCCCCTTAATTCGGTCACTGGGAAAAGATGAACTAATTGCCGGACTTTTTATCTGCTTTGAAGGTGGCAGGAGAAAAACGGCGATAAAGGCACACGTCTTGGATGAAGTCAGGCTGAGCGCCTCCTACCTCCCCTCCCATGTAATACTTGAAACATTTTTCTTCTGTTTTCAGCTTAGCTTCCCGTCACACAGTTGCGCACTGCAGCAAAACACTATCGGGCAGCATCAGCTTCAAAAACGTTAGGCCTACACGCACACACTCCCTAGCCCAGCTGCGTTCGTGTGGGAGGGGGAGAAGAGGCGAATCAACGAGCCTAGCCAGGGATGCAGGCACGTGTAAAACACGGCAGACGGCACGGGGCCCCAGGGGCGAGAAGAACGGGCTGCTGTGCTGCGCATGGCGCGCACTCTCACGGGACGTTCTAGCGTCGCCGGCGGCAACTCCCTGAGGCGTTGGCCGTTGCCTCCGGGGGTGGGCGTGAGCGCGGCCGAGGGGGGGGGGGGGGGGGGGGGGGGGGGTCAAGAGGTTACACGTGACGGGATCTCTACAGCGCCCCCGAGCCACAGGGGTAATTTGGCGCCTGGCTAGCGCTGCCTCCTATCTTGGACGACGGACTATCTCGAAAGAGGCGAAACTGGAAACAAAAGATAAGTTTTCCGTTTTTGGCCATTTTGGGAGATGGTGGAAATAAAAGGAGGATTGTGTTTGTTGGGGGGGTTGTAAACGAAAAGCTAAGGTTTGGAAAGGTCGCGGGTGTGTGTTCGGTTTTGACCCGGATGTTTGTTTCTTGGCCCTTGCGTAGACCTCCCGATCTGACTTATATAAAAAAAAAACAGAAAGTTTTAGTTTGATTTAAACCCCTAGGTCAAAATCTCGTTCGTGTATCGCAAAGGGTTAAATCTAGTTAAAATTTTTCTGGAGTGGACGGACTTGGCGGTTCGTGAAAACTAGAAAAATATGCGTGTACACGTCGTGGAACTGACGGTGCTTAGAATTACTTTTTACAATTTCTGCCTTCCTCAAATATTTTTCCGAAGACCCTTCTACTTTTGAACTATAACTCGCCATTTAATTTCCCCTATTGTTACCGCTTGTCTAAGTAAACATTGCGAAAATATTGTGCAAATAAGCATATGGCTTTAGGAGTGTACCCGTACAAAATTGTTTTATTCTAGCCAGCTTACAGAATTCAGCGAAGCAAACAGCCTGCATTAAAGAATTTAGTAGGGCTGAAACATACATCAGAGCGAAACGTGATTCCAAAATTTAAAAAATACAAGAATTCAGAATCGTCATCATCGGAAAACAGTTTGTTTTCAACTGGCAAATACACAATGCACGAGCAAAGAAAATTGCAACGTATGCTTACCAAATACGTAAATCCTTTTCAAACAAGCAAAGAGCATTGGACGCAAAACATAGCCTTGAGGAACAACATGTTTGTTTGCACACAATTTGAGACTTTTCGCTAGCACTAAAGTAAGTGTGAATGTTGAAATTCTGAAATCCACCATACCTATATCGTATTTCATTCACCAGTACGTGGTTGGCCGTTTGTATAGAGAGGGTTCACAAAAGCTTTCATTCTCTGTGATTTGGGGCCAATGGTAACGAAACGCACAAGGTGAGACAATTTCACAGAGTATGTCTGAATCTCGCCTACATGTCCCACATGTGAATTCTTACGAGTGCAACAATGACCAATAGACTTCAACTGGAAACTTACGTTTCTGCGAACCATTAACCACTTCCACACTATGCGTAAGGGTAAGTAAAGAAACGCCCAATATGAGACACTTTTTGAGAGGATGTCTGAATCTCGCGTGGATGTCCCACAAGTGAATTTTGACGATTGCAACGATGGCCAATAGACTCCAACTGGGCACTTAAGTTCCTGCGAACGTAGCCACTTTCACGCTACGCGTAATTGCATGGAAGGGTTAGCAACGAAACGCTCAAGATGAGACGCTATATTAGAGAGTATGTGTGAATCTTGCCTGGATGTCTCATGTGTGAATTTTGACAAATGCAATGACAGCCAACAGACTTCAACTGGAAACTTATGATGACGTTCATGCGAACCATTAACCACTTCCACACTTTGCACAATTGCATGACAGGGTAAGTAACGAAACACCCAAGATGCGATACTTTTTGAGAGTATGTCTGAATCTCGTCCGGATATCCCACACGTGAATTTTGACGATTGCAATGATAGCCAATAGACTTCAACTGGAAACTTATGTTTCTGTGAGCCATTAGCGACTTCCACACTTTGCACGATTGCATATGCCTACACAAGAAATCAAAATAACCAAATCCAGCGACAAAAAGCCAGCTTCATAAGGGTTCTCTGGGACCAATCACAGCCAAGTTGTTGGAGTCTTCGCCTTCGAACCAGGAAGATGTGAGTGTAACGAGCTGTTACATGTAATGGCATGTGTAATGTGCATGACGAAGCCAGCACTTCGCAGTGCACCTTGCCATTATGTGAGTGGCACACACTCGTCTGATAGCTGCCAACACAGCTAAAGGCCAAGCGTACTGTTGCTACGCACGGAGTGAAGCCTCCTACTTCTACAGTGGGAACCACTTTTGTGCGCAATGGCAACATACCGATTGCATTAGTCCTTGCAGGGGCTAATTGTTCTGGCTCGCATAAAAGCCCATTGCAACGACGGAACCTTAGTTGGCGTATGGGGGTTCATCCTAACAAGTTTAACCTCTTGACTCGCTAGGGCTGCTTCAAGCAACGTGTAACCAGTGCCTAATATGCTAACTCTCACTGTGTGGTCCCTTAGATGTGCTTATGTGACGACGTAGAATTAAGCCGAAAACCTTGAACTTGCTTGTTGTCAGTTGGGCGTTACATATGTTGGGGGCCGTGTCCAGGATACGAAAAATATCTGAAGACAGAGTAATCTTTCTGGGAGCAATCCGCGAACTGACCAGTGCCTGCGTGTCGGAAAACCATGGAGGGCCAAACTTAATTTTTCTGGCTCAAAGCTAAAACGTTGGATGATGAAAACAAAAGTGTATACTCATGGGACTTTAATTAACGCCCCTGGGGGCGTATAGTAACGGTTAAAGGAATTTATTGCTTTGCAAGTATTTCACAAGTTAAGGTTGGGGGATATTTCCAACTGTGTGCAAAATACTGACAGTTCGTTGAATTAAATTTTTTCTTGGCATCTTATCTTCCATATCTTCCATTAGACCTATGGGTTAGTACAAAATTAAGTTTTTACATCACAAAAAAGTACATGTATAGGGCTTTTCTTCTTGATGCGAGCATTTAAAGTGTAGCGAACGTCTACGCATAATGATTTAGCCTTATCCGTACCCCGCAAAATTAATTCTCCTCCCAGCTCCTCCAGACCCCATTTTCGATTATCGTCCGCTTCCTTGCGGAGCCTGATAATGATGAAGTTCGCCTGCCGAAGACATCTTTTTTTTTTATTCCCAGTTTCTTCCAGGCAGCTAGCTACTCACTCACTCAGTTCAGCCAGTCTGCTTAAATAATCTTGAATCGTTTTCCGACGGGGGCCGTGTGTTCTGAACTCGAGTCTTGCTTCTTCTTTTTCCCTTTGCTCGCTTCGTTTTCCCTGCTCGATTGAGGTTCGCTCGCCCCCGTTGGCTCCCTTTTCCCGTCGGCTGCATCGCATGGCCCACTGGTCTTTTGCGGTTTAAGTCGTCCGCCGAAGCCGCCACCACCATTCCACCCGCTTGCCACCAGTGCGGTAAGGGGGGGAAGCATTGAGAAAACCAATCGCTTTGTGTAAGAGGTTTCCTTGGTCGACCTCTAGCAAATCTTAATATGTTGCCGAAATGGATTCTCGTTGCATTGCTAGAAGATGAGGTTGGGTGATTAATAAGAATTTCATCTAACCTTTGAGTCAAGCTGAAGGTTTGGTGGTGGATTATGTGGATTAGGGGAACTGCAAAAGAATGAGACCAAACTTTGGACGAAACCTTTCATATGGCTTGGTCGGCATCCTTGGTGATATTGTCCCAAGGACTTAGACTAAGCCATATGAAGAGTTTCGTCCAAAGTTTTGGATTTATGCAAAGACCATGCAACTGTTACTCATCTAACACAACTTTTGACATTTTTTTGATACTTTGTAAATAAGTTCGAAGTCGCGAAGCCACATTCGGGAAGAGTTTAAGGGGCTTCTTTACGACACAGTGTTCTTAAAATGGGATTTCCCGATTCTGTTCTTTTTTGTTTTCTCTAAACCATGCGCAATAGCTGTTTGCCGTGACGTCACCATGAGTTAGCCAATGACGAACGAGAACAACGGCTGTTTGGCCGTCTGATTGGACTAGCCCAGTCACGTGAAATGCACGTCACAGCAAACAGCCATGGCGCGTGGTATAGGCCATAAGAACTCATTCTTCGGTGATAGTTCACTCCAGGCTGCACTCGCCGCTGGTGGCAAACTCCACCACAGGATTTTGTTACCTGTTAAACAGGACGGAAAGCAAAATGGGCTCGAGAAGTGTTAAATAAATACGGATGCAACCCTATTTACGTTGCTTTTTGGACTTATATGTCGTACTGCCTCGGCGCGGAATTAAATCCGCAACCTTTATAAATACAAGGCCGAAGGTCAATCGCTAAGCTGTACTGAGAAGTATGACTTCGGCCTTTTGTTTCAAAGGTCGTGGGTTCAATTCCCCGCTCAGGCACTCTGGCATTTAAATCCAAAACGAAATGCAAATAGGTTTGCATCCGTATTTATTTCTTACCTACTGGACACCAGGACTTGTTCTTCAGAAATAGTTTTCTCCAGGCTCCATTCGCCTCCTGTTTAAAACTCACCAACAGAGAAAGTTGTCTCTGTTGGTTGGCGTATCGATAAACTGACTCCACCAGCGTGGTTTCGAACTTTTTACATAATTAGACAATAAAGTGAGTAGCCTATATATATTGAAGAGAAAAATCTCGGTATAATTCAGAGTGCTGCAAAAAAACATATCCTTTTTTTTTTCAGTACCAAAGACCAAATCTAAGACCATTTTGGTATTAGATTGGGTCTACGCGTCCATATTTTTTTATCAGGTTAAATTAAACTTAAAAAAACACTTGAGAAATTCCCGCACCAGGGGAGCCTCAGTACACCCATATACATACTGGATTCAGCTCATAGCTGGCACCTCGTTTGGTGCTAGCCACAAAATAATAATAATTTTTTTTACGGTTCTGTCCGTTTTTAACACGTCCTCGCAAGTTCTGCCTTGTGAAGATGGACATTTTACTTGCAACTTGACTCGTGGCATTCTTGTATAGAGCAGTGACATTTGCCGCCATATTGGCACCAGTATGGGTTTTGGAGGGCATAACTACAAGGTGCACTACATAAAAATGGAGGAGGGAAAAACAACGGAAGAGCGGATTTCTTAGGCTTAAAATAACGTTGTTTTCTCCAACAACAAAAATCGCGCGTTTTAGGTCTAAGAAATCACTCTTAACAGCATCGGTTTCAGTATGACGTCCTTCTGTTTCTCTCTGAAGTGCCCCTTGCAGATAACCCATTAAGGCTCCAGCATAGAGTTATGTACAATAATACTACGTCGTGTCAATGCTCTTTTATTGTTTTTATTGCAACTCTTGAAAATGGCTTTGAGATGAACTGAAATGTCGAGTTTTGATGCATGTTTGTACACTTTCCGGCGTTTACTTTGTAATATCTTCTTCGGGCTGGTTTTCCTGCTTACATTGGAATTTTTGTTATTAGCTGCCGTGGTTCTCAAATTTCGCGCACCGTTCCACTGATCTGTACAAGGCCGAATGTGAGACGAGAAGAGTGTCGGTCTTCCATTTTATGTCGAAGTTGATGTGTGAATGCTGGATGTATTGCATTATGAAGTGGTTATTGCGTGATGCGATTACAAAGACTGCATTCGAGTGTATTCACAAACGGAGCTCTGCTCAGCCTTCAGCCCCGCTTCGCTCCAGTAAATTCAAGGTATAAACGGTAAATGCTTAAAGTGGCACAATCACCGATTGAAAGTAGGCAGAATTTGGCAACATCTAGCGCTATCCGGTACTATCTAGCACTTGCTTGCACCAAGCGAAGGAATGCACAAAGGCGTTTCTTTTAACGAAACAAACAGGCCACAACATCCTTAATTATTGAGTGAAAATTTGCTTCGTCCTCGTGCAGCTGGGAGCGAGCTGTAAAGGTTAATATCACCGCCACTAGATGGCGGCATGGTATTTTTGTTCCCTTTTTAGTCGGTGTTAGTACCACTTTAAAGGATGGACATTTTTATTTTTCATCTTTATGTATGCTGGTAAATAAACGTTCAAAGTGCAAAGAAAAATTGCTAAATTTGCAAAAAAATGTTGTGGCTTTTTTAGGCCCTAATTTTACAAAATCAGCTTGTTGGGGGGACCCGACCAGCTGTCCCAAACTCTTTTTTTGTATCCTTGCTCGTTTTTTTTTCCCAAAATGTCATGTGGCAAGGGCAACCTCTCAATGCACTTACAAGTCAATACGTGGATCTAGACGAATCGCTTCTAATGCCAAACCACCCTAACGAAATCGTTTCTGTTTGGTGGCGACAGATCGGAGAAAGGTCATCGATGGAGGGTTTACAAGACAAGGGCGTGATACGCATTCATTCAAAGCACTTTTCAAATGGTCACGTAAACGTATAGTGATCGGTATCACTGGTGAATAATACCAACAACAGAACCCAGGTTAGTAAATATAGCTTCATGGCAGCAAAGTTTCAACTGCAATCTCCAGCAATTTTTATGGAGTAAAGGAATAGCTCTGGACTCTGATGTTTTGATAAGCTTCAATGAGTAATAAAGGTTGCATCTAATCTTTAACACAAAATGTTCTCTCAAATTTTCGTTTTTGTTTGTGAAAACTGATTATTCGTATCTCGTAAACTGTCTTGTACTACGATCGAATGACCAACTTGACGTTCAAACATAGTAACCAGATCCTTTGTACCGATTAAACTACAACATTACAAATATTCAGACCTCTGTTTCACCTTCCTAAAACAGAAACCGTAATCATACCATAATAGAATTGAAATTTTCTCAGAAACGGAAAGTTCAAGTGTTAAGTCATCAGAAAAGGGGCAATTTTTCACTCTCCCAGCCCCTCCCCCTTCGTCATCAATCGTCTTCAAGTGCCTACTCCCCACCGGTATTACATCATTCTTCACTTTACCAGTCCAAATTCAGACAACAAGACAACAAAGTTTGCAACCAAAAGGTGCGCAAGAGATGAGAGAGGGTAATTATTTTGGTTTTTTAAGGACCTCCTTTTATTTTTTGCATGCTTACGTCATTAACTGACCGCCCGTCCTCCCACGTCATCATTCGTCATGTACAGGCGAACACCCTCTCCCCTTTCCTGATGACTTAAAGGAACACCGGTTGGCTTTCCTGCATGGCTCACTTTTGCAACTTTACGTCAGACGCGTGTAAATGTTGCAAAGGCATCTATTTTACTATTTTTTCCCCTTGTGAAACACGGTTTTGCTACATTCACTCTAACCTACGCAAATATTGCAAACGGATATTTCGCGCAGGATGCGCGAAAATGGGGAGACGGTATGACCTTTTAATACTCGTACGTTCCCAAACCAGATTTAATGCCCTTGCAGCAAGAATTTTACTTTATACAAAAAAATGCATCGTTTATCTGCTTCGTACAAGAAAGAAATTAAAATCTTTCTCCAGGTCACCACTGCGAAAGATTGAACAGCTGCTTAGCTTGGCTGGAGATTGTAGCCGGAATCCGCCTCGGTAGCGGAATGGTTAAAGCGCCTGGCTAGTAAACGGGAAGTCCTGGGTTCGAGTCCCAGTCGGGGCAGTTGTCTTTTCTTTCTTTCTTTCTCAGATTAGTGTATCGTGTATCCTCAAAAGGCCAGTCTTTAATGCAGACTGCTTGCTTCGTTTACCCTTTACCTTGTAATTTCTTCTTTATTTCATTACAATCATGCGTGTGAAGTGATGGGGTGTTGTAAGGCATTGATGGGTTCTTGGAAGGATTACAAGATTGAATCCCAGCTCTTCTTGGGTGTTTTGAAGTTCAGGGAACTACTTAAAATGACGCCTATCCCTTTAATGGCTTATTGATCCGGGCTGTTTTATCCATTTTGCGACATCAAGTAACATTTTGTGACTAATACGATTCGGTTCAGTGTGTATTGAATCCAGAAGACGTATGCCTACAAGTACATTTATAACCATACTTAAGTTGACTGCTGTAGCTCGCGTCTAGGATGTTTAATCGTTGTTCAAGCTGGTCCTCAACCTGGGCGCCATCCATTTTGTGGACCTCCTATATCATTATAACCGCCGACTTTAATATCGTTGCACGGACGCTGGGACTCTGGCTTGCTCGACGCGCGACACCAAAACCCCGTTTGAGGCTCGGGGCCAGGCCATAACGGCGTCTCGGTCGTTACCCAGGCCCAAACTCATCCACTAGCTCCCAATATGAGTTTTGCGTTTGGCATCGTCGCGTGTTACAACCTCGACAGATAGATGGCGCTGGAGTAGTGTGTTAGACAGTGTGTTGCGATAGAATGGCAGAACGACACGCACATCTCTGTCCCCGTCTACTCCAATTACGAACGCTCGTGCCCAGAATTTGTGGAAACTGCTATAGCAGAAACAGGGGCGTAAAAAAATTGAGAAAAACCAACGAGAAGTATTAAAAAAAAAAAAGAAAAACACAACACGACGAACCAACAGCACCCATGATGGCCTTATGAGTTTTGGGCTGTCGTCTTCTTCAGTGCGACAACGGGCCACGAGAGGACAGTATTAGTAGTTTTGTGCAAAATTGCATTCTTGTCTGTGGGTAAAAACCCGCACAACGCGCCGTTACAGATTACTTGAGCATGCCCACCGACAGAGAGTCGACGACGTAAAAAGCACACAGTCTCGGATGGAAATAAAAAGTTATAGTTAAAGAAACGGAAGCGGAGTCAATAAAAATGTGTTAATCACATTGTGAAGATGTGCTAATAAAAGAATAAAAACCCTTGTTAGCCAAAGAAGACGTCTGTATAAAACGGAATTCTTAAAGGTACATCCCGCCTGCCTTATAACATTCCGCCTGCGTTAAACAGCCACGTGCAGATCGCCAGCCGCGCAAGTTACCGTCGCCAAGGTCAACGGAGATAGTAGCTGCGTTTCAGTTGGCCTTGCGCCTGATAGACGAACTAGCATGAGCATATTAATTGTGTCGTCACAAACTAGAATGATTTCCGTATTTTAAGCCTTATACCTCTTCGACACTGGACCCCGAATATCCTTTTTGGTGTCTGGTCCCTGACTTATCCCCAGGCAAAACCGCGGTTTCACAAAGAGAAAACTCGACGCCCTTCTAGCCATACACCTTCCATATTAGACCCGGACATCGAGGCCAAGGTCCAGAATTTGGTTAATTTTTCTTTCGCTGCAACATTTGCGGCCCAATTGTTGTTCCTTTCTCCCCTCGCTCTCCCGTTTCCTCCTCCTGCTTTCATTTTTTCTTACTGTTGTTTATCAGCACTCCTAGAGTAAAAACGTTTCTTAAAGCGCAGGCCTACGCACCGACCCTTTCCATACTGAAACACGGGATCGTCGGCGTCTCAAGTCCCGACTTCCACTTGGACTTGAAAGTCTGGGCCTAGTCTTGGCGCACATCCGAGTCAAGTGTGGAAAGGTCAGGCTCGGGCCCGGGTCTCGGAGAGGGGGGGGGGGAGGCATTGAGGCTTAATGGCACGTCGACAGCAAGGTCATTAGCCCCAACCTTAGTCACAGTGCAGTGGTCCGGGCTCGGGCCAGTGTGGAAGGGGATATAAATATTGCTTGTCACTCCTCTTTCCTCATAGCGGAACTCTTCATCTTCTCCTGGAAGGGACTAGAGAAGAAATTCCATTTGTTTATTAAAGTAGGAAATGGGAAATCTAGTATGGAGAAGAGCAATTTGCAGCAATGACGGTGGTTGGTTTAGCCAAGTAAGCTTGGCGAGTCACGTTACTAAGCTTTCAAATACTTCCTGATTTCGACAATGAAGAAGAAATGGCCAAAATTAAAGACTCTAGGTTGTGTCAAAACACAAAGCATTCAACGACAAGTGTTAGTAACAAGCCTGCATGAATCCAAAGACGAACCGGAATAAAACGTTCTACCTTAAAGGCCGGTTGCCACCAAATTAGCATTTCAGCATCTAGGCCTATCGAGTTCTCTCCCGCAGGAAGCAAAGGAATGAACAAAGCAAAACTTTTAAACGCTACAAACAAGCCACGTGACTCCTTAATCATTGAGTAAAAATTCAGTACGCCCTCGTGTCACTAGATGGGGCCAGGGGAATTTCTTTAGATTTTTCAGTGGCACCATCTAGTGACACTAATATTGTTAATCTTTATAGCTTGTTTCCAGGTGCACGAGGGTGTACTAATTTTTTACTCAATAATTAAGGACTCACGTGCCTTGTTTGTAGCGTTTAAAAGTTTTGCTTTGTGCATTCCTTTGCTTCCTGCGAGAGAGAATTCGATAAGCCTAGATGCTGCAATGCTAATTTGGTAGCAACCGGGATTTAAATCTAACGGAACTGAATTAAGATTTAAGATTTTGATTATTTGATGATGCGTAAGGTTGTAAGTTGTGAGGTTCTGTCTAATCTTGGTTTTGTCTCCTTTTGTTCCAAGCGAAGACGATGAAGGCTGTACGAGCAATGATGTCTGCAATACAATCAGTCGCCACGCAACTTGAGTCTTCCAAAAACTGACGAAAACAGTTATTTTTTAAAGGGGTGGGCGGTTTTTATGAGAACCGAACACCGCGATTCGGTTATCAAAACCGACTCATCTCTAGTTGTTAATAATATTGTAATATTGTAAGCTGTTAAAGTGACTCCATTTGCTTACCAAAACACGCCCAAAACCCTCTTATCAGCAAGAGAACTGTTTAAAAGTAAACTAGCAGAGGAGTAAAGAAAGCTTCAAAGGTGGAGGACTCCATTGGCACTTTGAATTTAGGGTATCTCCATACCGTAACAAAAGTAACCACGCAGAGGGGTAAAGAAAGCTTCAAAAGAAGGAGGGCTCCACTGGCATTTTAAATTTAGGTGATCTCCATACCGTAACAAAAGTAACCAAGCAGAGGGGTAAAGAAAG
>JAHWFP010175502.1:0-10558 GCA_023313725.1 Lithobius niger | reverse complement strand
GGAGCACTGGAAATATGAAAAAAATTAAGACTTAAAAAGTGACTGCAGCTTGAAAAGACGTTTATAGAGCAATCGACATCATATCGAAAACAACCTCGTGTAGTCTGACCAAAACCAGTCCATAATTTAGCTATAAACCCTTTGTCGAATTTCAAAACGAAATATAATTAATAAACAAAATATGTCTCGGGAAATACTGTTACCAAGGTATGGGCTTTTAAGACATTCGTTCACCAACTCCTGAAATATGCAACCCCTGTCTGGTCACCATACCTGGCACGTGACATTGACCAGATCGAAGCAGTGCAGCGGCGCTTCACGAAGGGCCTCCCTGGACTTAGAAATGTGGACTACCCGATTCGCCTAGTTAGACGCAGCCTGGAGTTGCTGAAGCTTAGAAGAATTAAAATTGATTTTGTCCTCACGTATAAAATTCTGCTTCACTTAATTGGGGTGGATCTTCCTTTTTTTGATTTGGCGCCTTGTGAGGTCATAATTTTAGACTCGCGGCTCCAGCCTCCCATCTGGATTGCCGTCCTAACTTTTTTTCTGTGAGGGTTGTTCCAATATGGAATGCTTTAAGGGAGGAAACGGTAAATGGGAGTTTTTTACCCTTTTTTCGTAAACTGTTGGACTCCGAACCTCTTCACAGGTTCCTTAAACGTGAGGTTTCCTGGTTATAAATTTGCTTGTTACAATTTCTTGGCTTCGAGTGTGACATTCTTTAAATACATCCAGGGAGCGGTATTAGAGGCCCCAAGTCCTTCCACTTTCCTTTCACCAGTTGTGTGGTGGAAAACCATTTTTACTATTATTATATTATATTAAAAAAAAAACCGTACCTGCATAATATCTCCCAGAGTGTGCTTCGAGTGTTTGATTATTAAAATTCATAATTTCTATGTAACAAAGGTCAGTGTTAAATACGAACGTAGAGTAAACAGTACACCTTCCAAAACCACCAACCTAATCCACCAAAACGCGAAAAGGTTTGGAGAAAATTTAGTTCTAAACTTGACGTTACTTATGCTATTTGGTAAGTCAACCACTGAGCGTCATAAATAGCGGAAGTGACGTCACACCTCGACATGCCCGATAGATTTTCTAGGGATTATGGGACAAATCAGCCACAACAAATTCAAAATTCAAAAAGGGGGTCGATTTCACCGTGATTTTGAGCTCGCGCGAGATAAAAACTTATATTCATGGATAAAAGCTCGCGAACCCTCGATTAGGCGATCCGCCTAGCTGCGTGTTGGCTTTAAATGTGTTCGAGGCCAGCGAGATCGAAAGCGTGTTTATGTTTCTGGCCGTTTGGTGCAGAAACTTAAGAGAGAAACGCGATGCTCACTCGACAATATGCGAATCGGACAATGTGGCGCAAACGCCACAATCCAAACGCACGAAAGCTTGGCAGTTGTTGCTTAAAACAAACACAAACCAATTACTAAATTACGTGCAGGCTTTTGCGTCAACGAAAGCAGCGAAGTGGCCTGTCGTAAGCGGCAGTACGTGGTTCGCCATTTTCTTATCCCAGAATGCAACTCGACATCGCCGGTCCCCGCGTCCCGCTGCGATGGTTGGACGACTGTTCCCGACAGGTTGTCTGACCGCGCGTGTAACGAACGAATCGCTTGAGCCTTGCCGCATCCGCGTCAGCTTTTCATATAAACAACCAAGCGGACGCCGGCAGGTGGTAAAATTCTTTCCAGATGCAGGCGCCACGCTACCTCTCTAGACGCGGCACGCGTTCCTTAAACAAATCCTTGCACCAGATGGATCCGTTAGTCACGTCGAGAGATGACGTAACTTCCGCTCAGCGGACACGCTTAGAACGAAGGATAAAAAAAAAATTGAGTTTACGTGTATCGAACCTTCCATTCTGTGGAATGAACACCTACAAGTAAGTAGTGAAGTAGTTCATCGTACTCTTGCTGTCTTTTGGACATTCAGAACGCTGTGTTGAGTTTGTTTGTGTTTTTGAGGTCCAACCATTACTAGGTTTTAGTGGGGCAAGGTGGCCGGGTGGTTAGCATGACCGTCTCATGTGTCAGAGGTTCCGGGCACCCTTGGCATTTTCGGGAAGAGTAGGGGGCTGTGATGTCTCATGCTCATGTCCATTGCGGTAGGAACTTCCGATGGGATTTACCCAGCAAAATTGTCCCTCTCTCCTTCAGGCGCTATGGCTAAGGCTGGGTGCGCGACGGTTAAACAACAACAGTTACTAATTTTAGCGGATTAGGCTGGTGCTTTTGGAAGGCACTGGCAATAATAAACAGTAGGGAAATCAATTAATTAAAGGAGACGGCGCAATTCCTCATGCAAAATTCTCAGTTTTCTTGCATCGTCTCGCCTTTTTAGGACTTGTTTGTGGATTTTGCTAAATAACCTGAAGACGATTTCGGCTGTCGACTAGAAAGTAACAGCAATCGAAAGCTTACTAAAAAAAAGTAAAACAGTGTATTCGAACATATAACCGCAAAACAATACTTTCTAAAACATAATAGGGAAAAAGGGTGGGGGGGGAACCCGGGGGCGGGACCCATACAACTCTTTTTACGTTTGTGTGACCCACATGCGCCTGTAAACTAAAGAATTTTATTTTCATGGCCTAATTATACCGTTGTACCACCCCCAAATAGCGCGACTGTGGGTTTGGGAGATGCTAAGTAGTGTTGCCCTGGTTACCGGAGGAGAGGATAGATGAAGCTGGCGCTGTTGTAGCTTCTGTCTTCTCTTTCGACGCCATTCTGTCCACTATAACAATAAGGCATAAAAGTGAAACACTCTTTTAGTGCGTACATTTCGTCAGATTTGGCATGGTTTGTTGTCCACGAATGGGGTTTTGGTTTGGTTGTCTAACAAAAGCGCACACACAAAAAAAAACAACAACAGGCTTTTCCTTCCACCGAAGCGAAGCGAGGCACCCGGAATGTAGGTTGAGGTTTATCTGTAAGATAGGGCTTGGTATTTTTAGAATTAAATGGAAGAAAAACAGTATGGATCGAGGTTACGAAAGGGGACCGTTTGCGGGTATACTGACATTTCGAATGGCCCCCCCCCCTCCCTTGTGTTGCTTAACTTTACAAAACAATGGCGATCTTACGACTAAAAGCCCAAGACGTTCAGAGGTGCTTTCTTGCAATCTTCTGAATGTAAAATGCTTTCCTCTTATGTGAATACCCGCTTTCTGAGTTATTGGCCCGCAAGAAACAACAACAATGCGTTTTTTTTTTTTTTAATTGCGGGCCAATAAATACTTAGTTATTGGTCCGCACTTTTGAAATCATTGCATTATCAACGAAATATTAAGAAGTCGTCGTAGCTGCAGTGTTACTCCGCATTGATCTACTTGATGGAGGTTTCGAATTTTTATTTGTATTTATATACTACAAAGAAACACGCTTACACGCTTACACGCTTGGCTTCAATTTTCAACCACATAAATATCAACGAAATATCAACCTTCCAAAGAACAATTTGTTGAAGACGCTGAAAATTCTACCGGTTAATGAACACATTTACTGGAGATATGGTGTTCATATTTTTAAAACAATGTGAACACCATATCTGTAGTAAGTGTGTTCAGTAAGTTTTGTAGGAACAGTTTTGCCATTATTAGCTTCAAAATGTCACACAAGTTTGTAACCGGCTGACATGGACGGCAACACGCAATCTACGGAGGCAGCGCTCCTTGGTGCACCTTGCCGTTAACAGAGCCATTGCGCGCATGCTGCTAACCACCGTGTACACGAGGGAGTTGGCACAACGCCCAACAGCCGGGTGCGAGAGTGTCCTATTGTTCGACCCAGTTAGAACCGGACCGCACTGGTTTAGCCGTAATCCGCTGGTCACGGGGCTAGGACTCGGGCTGCTATATAATAGCCCCAGCTCGAAGACCGACCAGTTGGTGTGGGAGTTCTGACTGAAAGGTTGGATCTCCAGGAGCCTACGTAGGTGTAAGCAGAAGGCCGAATTCTGCTATCAGCCTAATGAGGCTTAATGGTGCGTCGACAGCTAGTGTAGTGTATGTAGGAATGGGGTCCTACTACTGCGTGGGTAACCTATAGCATAAGTAATAACAGACAGACAACCTTGGTGTAAGCTACCACTAGAGAAACAGCTTTACTTTCTGCGTGCAGGGGTTATATAGGCAGTTACAGTCATGTGATAGGAAGCATGGAGTACAGGTTAAATTACAATATATATCACAGCTAGCCTGACAGATATATTATGGGAAGCTGGAGGGTTTACAATTGGGAATCCAAATTAAAAGCGGCCATTGTGGTGCCCCAAGTAACGACACCACAGCTAGGTCATTAGCGTTATATGTAATGCTATAGAGCAGTGACACGACGTAGTATTATTGTATATAACTCTATGCTGGAGCCTTAATGGGTTAGCTGCAAGGGGTACTGCAGAGAGAAACAGAAGGGCGTCATACTGAAGCCGATGCTGTGAAGAGTGATTTCTTAGACCTAAAACGCGCGATTTTTGTTGTTGGAGAAAACAACGTTATTTTAAGCCTAAGAAATCCGCTCTTCCGTTGTTTTTTCCTCCATTTTTATGTAGTGCACCTTGTAGTTATGCCCTCCAAAACCTATACTGGTGCCAATATGGCGGCAAATGTCACTGATCTATTGTGTACAGTCCCCTAGCTGTGCAGTAAGAAGTGAATTAGGATTGAGCATTGTGTCATGAGAATAATCGTCCACTTCCATAGTAACCCTTACAAGAATCGAACTAAAATTGGTGAATTTTCCTTATATGGTCACACTTACGAATCTGGAATTCCTTCCGTTCCTGGCGTTCTCTTAGGACAAACTGGAGAGTAATTTAACTAATAATTTTGGTCAAATTATTATTGTTGTGTTTAATTCCAGTTTGTTCTACCCTGGAGAACGCTTGTTAATGAGCCCCGCAAGCCAAAATTTGGAGACGAAATTTTGTGGTTTTTTACATGGCAGGAAAGCAAAAAAACTGAATTGAAAATGGGGTCCAGGAATTCAGCTAAGGGGTTTGAGTAGGCTTTCAAGTCCCTCCCTCGAAATAAAACAACTGGTTTGCAGCTGTTTAGAAACGTTTGAAAAGCCAATTTTCCAGAATTTTGGCAATTGCAAAAATTTTTTATTTGTCGGCTTTTACAAAATTGTACTCCTAATCTCGGGTCGGGATTGGGAGGGGGGGGGGGTGGTCACTTACCTCCGGTGCGTTACTGTTGCGGAGTGTGCCGCAGTTGTGTAACTCCAGACGCACATTTGTTCCACTCCTCGGCTGCAGACGCGGGGCATCGGATTGCGTCGTATTGTAGGCAGTGTTTCCACTTCTCACTTATAGAATTTCCCTTTTTTTTCCTGTGCAAAAATTCTTTTGACTTTTCTTATTTAATTTCATTTCATTACACACTACTTTTTAACATTTCCTAATTTAAAAAAAAAATATGAGCGCTTTTTAGTGGCTCAGGAGCACCACCTATTGACGCAATGGAAAATAAAATTTAAACTAAGCCTACTGCTTATTTTATTAGCACTTGTCCTGCCGTTCCTGCCAGAAGTGATGTATGGGGCAGTGACATGACGTTGTATTATTGTGTATAACTCTATGGTGGAGCCAGTAACTGGGTTAGTTACAAGGCACTGGAGGGCGAAAAGAAGGTCGTCTTACTGAAGCCAATGCTATTAGCCTGGATTTCTTAAGCCTATAACGCGCGATTTTTGTTGTTGGAGAAAACAACGTTTTTTTAAGCCTGAGAAAGCCGCTATCAAAGCACTGTCTTGACTAGAAGTGCCGTTTTTCCACTTAAATTTTAATCTATGCACCTTGTAGCTATTACCTCCAGATGCTATCTCGTTGCCAATATGACGTCACTTGACGCTGCTCTGTACGGATGGCCCTGTAAAAATTAGTACTCCCACAAATTTCGTGATTTTAGCGTTAATAAACCGGCAAGTGATGAGAAATAAACACTTAACCAAATTATAAAGGGTTTAAAATTAACACGCGTTTGTTGGAGTAGAAGTTTCGAATAATGGAGAGAAGATCGTGTGTCATTAAGGAAAATTGCAACTTCCAAATAAAACACAGAATTTCCCCATTTTTTCCCCTGTTTAATATTAGTTTTCCCTTTGAAGAGCACTTTTCTCCTAAAAAGGGAAAAATTCCCTCTAAGTGGAAGTACTGCTTGTGCGAATTTTCACGATGTTTTCAGCGATGCTCCCTGAAGCATTGATTCTGCGAAAGCTTGGACCGTTAAAGTAGTTCTTTAAAACCTTAACGTCAACAGATTTGTCATCTTTGGCGAGGGTGTAATTGGATTACATTTAAACAAGGTTTGTTTTCTCGTAAAGCAGCCGTTTGTAAATAAATAATCCTTTATGTCCTTACAGTCCGACCGAGTAGCTGGCATCAATTTTGTAGTCAGTCGACCTAGAGTTTGTGTTTTCAGCTGGTGTTTTCCTAGTGTTTTGGCACTCGTGCCAGCGACTGCTTAAAATTCAATTCTTTTCGCGATGCTCGTGTAACGATTGGCTGGCACTTACGCAGTTAGAGCACGTGCGGTGCTGAATGCATTTCAAGACACAGATTAGAGTGAACTGAATCAACAATTTAAGCACCACTACACCATGATTAAATTTAACATTTTTTGTGTGTGTGTGTGTGTGGTGTGTGTGTGCGTCGGGCTCTCTTAAGAGTCTGAATACTTAAAAAAGCTTGTTGAAACCGCTGTTCGGTTAGAATTTATTTTAGGATTTGCTCCTGTTTATTTTATTTCGACGTATGAACGATGAAGTAAATTTTACAGTTAGTGCAGGCCAGTGAACCTGTCCAGTTCGAAAGTTTGGAATTTCTCCAGGACAGCGGCCACCACTTGCGGGCATCATGATGACGTTAGCCATTTGCCACCGCAACCGTGCCAAAAAAAAAAAAGACCCTTTGTATGAATCTGGATAACATTCTTTCAGAGCTGAGAAAATGAAAACTAATTTATGTTTAAAAAGAGTTCAAACGACGTCCTAAGTAATTTTGTTTTAAACTGCACCATTTTTATACAAATAAAATCCAGATAGTTACTCGGAACAGTTTCTTTTTTTACTGCGCATTTGAGTTATTGTAATTAAAGTTAAAAAGCACTTGTAGAATTTTGCAAAAGTAAAGCCAGAAAGTGCACAAATATACATAAAAACTGGACGTTTCGGCTCATCTCAGAGCCATTATCAAGAATAGCAGGTAAGAACAATTACAAATAACACAAGAATGCCATGATTCAAGTTGCAAGTAAACTGCCAATATTAACAAGGCAGAACATGCTAGGACGTGTTAAAAACGGACAGAACCGTAAAAAAAAAATGTTTTTTAAACTAGAGGGGACTTCGATGTATGTATGCTTGTGGCAAGCACCAAACGAAGTGTCATTTATGAGCTGCAGTATTTATATGGATTTACTGAGGCTCCCCTGGTGTCGGAATTTGTCAACTCGAAATCTTTTTAATTTTTTTTTATGTAATCTTTGAACCTTTTGGTGTTAGGTTGAATGTGGTTGTGCACCTGGGGGAAAATGAACTAAATACCACAATGTTCCGGATACGATAATTAGGTGTTTGAAATGAAATTTTGGTTCCGAAATATCTGGTTCATGCCCTGTTTTGGTAAAGTGCTGAGTTGTAACGTTGAGTTATTGAACAAATCTGTTTCAAATCCGTTGGTGGTTGTATCATGGCTGTTGGCTAACCCTTTCAGGCCTGAGGTCGTATCGTAAGCTTAGCTGATCGTTCACAAGGGACTTGGCGCACGTTACTTCATTGGGGACGTCTTAACTCCCTTCGCTAGACGTCATGTAATAACAGGCTGTGGTCACGTGCCGTGAACCAGCCAATCGCAGCTCGCGACCACAGTAACACTTCGCGTGCATGTGGCTTCATCTTTTTTTTTTTTAAGGGATTTATCTTGTATGTGCAGGGTAATATTGTAAGAGTAAGATTTAGATTACTTGGCTTACTGTAGTAGCTACTTTTTTTTTCCGTACAGTTTGTCCGACTCTCGTAATCGAAAACGAAACTGAACTCCAAACAACTTTAACGCCGTAGCTTTTGCCTTCGCCGCTAGTGGCGCTGGTCACGAATTAGCATGGCGACTTATTATGCTTACCCAGTTCCCGTTTCCAGAAAAAGCTGAGAATTTAGTAGTACCTTAACCCATGCAGCAATGAGTGCGTACCAATTTGTTCAAGTTGTTTTTGGCTTATTAAATTGTTATACTTTGATACTTTGTTCAAGTGCTTAATTTTAACTCATTCGTAAAGACAAAGAAGCACATTTCGGCAGATGTCGCCAAAATTCTTTTTGGGGGCCCCCCCCCCACTCCAACTTTTGGCCTTCTTGCCGTCACTGTAGCTATCTACATACTAGCCACTGTGTGTGCGTACAACCGTCACGTCGGCTAGCCTCGTACGCCCCCGGTACACTCACGTTTTTGTGGACGAGTTAGGATAAAGTCTCCCAAACAACAATCACGGTTTCAGTTAAAGGTACATGCCTCCATGTTGGCTTTCCTGCATGACTCAGTTTTGCAACTTGAGTTCAAACGTATGTAAATGTTTCAAACGCTTTTATTTTCTTGTTTTTGTTTTTCCCTAGATTGTTTTGCTATACATTCACTCAAATGCGTGTAAATGTTGCAAAAGTGATACACGCAGGACGCTCCAAAACAAGGATAGGGCATTGACTTTTAAACTGTAAAACTGTTTGTTAAAGGTACATACATCCGTGTTAGCTTTCCTATATGACTCAGTGTTTTGCGACATTAGTTCAAACGTATGTAAATGTTGTCAATTTCACATTCATTTTCTTGTGTTTTCTTTCGTGCGAGATGATTTTGCGACATTAACTCTAACCTACTAAATGTTGCAAACGCTAGTCTCAATGGGTCTCACGACATACCGGAAGGAATTATGTCCCTTTAAATGTTTCCAGATACGGTACATACCTTCTCACTATATTCGAGACTCCTCCGCGAAATAACTTTTGGCACATGTACATAGGTTAGAGTGAATCATGTAGCAAAAACCGTTTCTCACGAGGGTAAAATCAGGAAAATCAATACCTTTGCAACATTTACATGCGCCTGAAATAAATGTTGCAAAACTGCGCCAAGCAGGAAAGCCAACTGGGAGGAACTTTCATTTAACCAATTTTCGAATACCTATCCATTTTTAGATATTTGATATTCACATCGAGTTTAGTACTTACAGCGTACAAAACTTTGACCAACACGTACGTGAATAATGCGGTAATTTTAGAACAATCGCCACTATGCGTCTTAGTGGCGTCGCCTCCGTCTCACACCCTTCTGAGACGATAGAATATCCTTCTTTGAGAGTATCGGTCGTTTTACATCAAGCTTACTCAGCACACGCAGATTAACGAATTGAAAAGTCGCCATTTTGGGGGAAAATGTACTCTGAGTTGAACAGAGCTCCAAGCGGATGTAAGATAGCTAAGACTTAAAAACTTCCCAAACCGAAGGAGGGGGGGGGGGAGATATGTTGTTTTTTTATCAGACTTGTTTTTAGCCATAAATTATAACGCCACAACTTGTAAAACATACTGCCAAATGCACAATATTTGTCGTGGTATACTTTAATAAGAGGTATGCGTCGTCAGAAAAATTTTGGCGGTGGCTGAACTAATTTTTTTGGCCGTCAATATGTATTACGGTTAATCCACCAGTACGTAGTAAACTTTGCCTAATTCGTCCTTCACCTCATCTCTTATTGGAGCCGATTTCCAAATTATTATTATTCCCGTACCAATGGTGGTCGACGGTCGTCTTTAATTTCAAACCTTCTCGGTTCGTTTTTTCCTATCATGATGTGGTGAGGTGACGACAAATTTGTTTAAGTTTTGCGGCCATTTCTCGGGAAACGGACCAATTATAGTAGCTGGTACTTCTCCAACCCCCCCCCCCCCCGCATCCCCTCAAACCACCCTCTCCCCTCTCTACCTGTCCAGCCAATTAGGTGTTGTCGTCGCACAATTTGATTGCTGTCGACTACAGAAGACTATAGCTCGACCTTCTACAACATCCACCTTTTCTATTTCACTCATTTGGCTTTCTAGAACGAACGACCGAGCGCGCAGAACGGGTTTTCCGACTAATTACGTCTGGTCGGGCCCACGAAGGCGATTGCGGGATACCGCAGCCCCCACGTCCCCACTCAGCATCTGATTGGCTGGTGCTGAAAGGCTTAACGCAACCGCCAGATAGCCAAAAGTAGTGCATGTTAATATATACTGGAGCGCCCTCTTTCGCTAATTTCCCTTCTCTCGTTCTGCTTTCTTTACAGGCCTATCTGCGGTTGAGGATTGTGAACGTTTATTTGCCGGTTCATCAGCCGTATAGGCGCGTTTAACGGTCCCCTCGTCAGCTACGATTAAAGGTAAGTTAGTTGCGATCATTATTTTAATTATTTATTTATTATTCTCTTGTAAGACTGTTGAGTTTAAACCCACTTGAGCAGCGCATTTGTTTTGCTATGCTTTTGTATAGAATATATGGACAT
>JAHWFP010175500.1:0-15866 GCA_023313725.1 Lithobius niger | reverse complement strand
CTCTTTGAACCTAACTATCAATGTGATTCCTATCCATAAATGTATAAATTACCCACACTAATGATTGCTCATGGGCTTCTCTTTAAACCTACCAATCAATGTGATTCTTATCCTAACTGGATAGGTACCTACGCATTGTTCTGATCCTGTAGTTAATATGTGGAACAATACAGACTCATTTTTTCATCACACTTTCGGACAATTACAACCGAAACCGAAAATGACTACCTCCCAGTTGCTTGTCATTTTCATGATGTATGCACTTTGTCCACCTGGCAAACGTTAAATCATGTTTCTCCATAGCTTAACTGAACACTTTGTAATCTTATTCCTGTGTAGTGACATTAGAAAAGTTTGTGATGCATTTCTGCAGCGACATTTCTGCTTTGTGCTAGATCTATATTTGCTGCTTTTTCTTTATCGAATGAATACATTGTGCATGAAGTCAAGGGAACTTGTACAAGACTAGCCTAAACTCACACCAAATGAAACTTTTGCAGTTCGCTTTAAGAGTCACTTTGCTACCATTTAAGAAACTCAAAAATTAATAATTCGATGACACCACATGGGAACACTGCCGCCATTAAACTTATGTTCGGCAACCGTAAAGTAAATATAACAATGAACCAATAACAAAAGCTACCTAATACGTTATACACTATGTCCCAAAATGTCCCACCTAATACAAAATACATTAAAAAGGAATCGGGGATTGAGGCTTCATGGCGCGTTGAGAGCTATGTCGTTAGCACCAACCTCACAGGGCAGTAGTCCGGGTTGCCAGTGCACCCCACATTACGGATGTGTTCATATGTCTGGACCTCCTGTATAAAAATTTGAAAACCCCGGACAAGAGGATAGACTCATCAAAGCCCAATGGATGGATACGGGTTCTTAATAACAACATAACCATAGAGGAAGTCACCCATGGCGAATCTTATTACAAAACCCAAACTCACCTTGCAGGTCAATTCAGAGGTCATGACCTAAAATCTGCAAAAGAGTGGCGTAAAGTAAATCAGAAAATGTTTACAGAACTTAAAATTAAGTCCATAAAAAGAACAGAAGATAAATCGTACCCCAACGTTGGGAGATATTGGCAAAACAATATTGTTCAGGGAACCATCAAATTGACAGGTAACTTATATTAGGTGATGATACTGCACTCCTTGTTTTGTCTATATCTCCCGTATTTACGGCACAATTTCAGTTCTGCCTCCTACACGAGTTTAGTTTCATGTTTCTTAAAAGCTCTAAAATTTACTTTATGTCCTCACCTTGCCTTGCTTAAGTGATTAATCTTGGTTGGCCTTAAAAATGATCTCCAAGGCCAGTCTGAATTTCATAATCAGATTCACCATGGGTGACTGTCTGTAGGGTATATTTGTTATTAACAACCTAGTGCCGTTCATTGCAGTTTATCCGCATTAGATGGATCTTTTGAGACATACTATGTTAAAAAGTGTAAGGATTTTAAAGTTTCTAAGGACTCACCGACAATAACATCACATAGTCAAGTGGCCGTTGGAATGTAGCTAATTCGTAAAATTTGGACACACTCACATAACCTTCTTCGATGAGAGCAGTAACATACTTCGATTGAGAGATGTTTTTCTTCAGGAAGAGTCTGTACAGACTCACGTAACGGAATCTGAACGGAGGACACATGGTAAAAGACGGAAACTGAATGGTCGCATTGCGAATCATAGATATTTTAATGTTGACAGGGTTTGAGAGAAAGTAGCCAATTCTTTCCTGGATCTGGTACGCACAAACGCTACCACAGACGACGATGGCCAGTGACCAAATGATGGTCCACGTTGCGTCACGCTCGTTGTTTTGTTTTGAAGGTTTGGACTTGGGTCTTTTTACTTTGTAGTTCCCGCTTTCATGGTCGAAAGCTCGAGAGGAATTCGTAGCACGGTTGAAGCCATAAGCAAATCTTCCTTGTCCTTGAGGTCTTTGCAGGAATTTGGCTGAATGTCTTCCACTGTGGTATTGTCCATGTTTTCTGACACGGCTATTCGAAGAAAGTAAATACGCTAATCGTGTAGTTGACTGACTCATGGTGCTGGTAGCCAATGGTGTATATTATGATGGGGTTAATGACTTGATTTGTGGTACACTGCTGATTGGATATGATGTGACTTTCCGAAATAATTTTAATATGATATTATTTACAATATCATCATATTAAATAAGTACTAATAAGCATTTGCAAGGGTGATCATCAGTAGATTAGGGGACAGAAGTCAGTAGTGAGCTGGATGTTCTATGATTTTATTGTAGCACATTCACATGTGGTATACCACATAAGCACCTTCGCCGCTTCATCAAATCTTTAGTTTTATGGAGAGAAAAACGATACTAGTGTTCATCAGCATACTGGGGATGAAATTCGTCAGTGTGTTACTGGATGTTCCACAATGTGAATGCAGCAAAATCACAGACGTGGTACTATGTATGTGAACATTTTCGTACTCTTTTGTAAGTGAATCTGTTTAGTTTTATGTAGTGACAGAAGGCACTAGTGATAATCTTCTTTGAAAGGTTTCACTACTTCTCACTGTGTGTTGGGAATGCAATGACTTCTTTCTTCTTGAAAAGTAAACAAATCGGCTAAGATTGACCAATAATGATGTATCTAGTGGGTTAGCAGTACCGAAAATGCCTTGAAAATCTAGGATGGGCTAGTGTTGTCTGTTGCCATGATAGTTACCCTTTTCAATGGGAAAACTTTTTGGAAATATGGTTCATTGAATTATGGTTTCCCAATGAAAGTTGGCTTTTATGTCAGTAACAACCTACAATATATCACCCTCAGGTATACAAGGCCGTAAGATTAACACAACCAGATAATAAACCTTTGTGTCGAAAAGATACGTTGGTAGGAATAAGATTTACAACGCAGATCGTTATACAAAGACTAGCTTTTCTTGCAGCTGCCAACCAGTAACCAAAGTTTTGTGCTCGGATCTTTGGGGAGAGTCGCCAGTCCACAAATCATGGTAGAACTCAAATACTATAGAGTCCAACTGACACCTTCACATTTTCCTCCAGCACTGAGTGTCATTCGTAACTTGATTTATAGAAACCTTAAACTAACCCACAAAATGTCATTTCTTTAAAGGCTACGCAAACTGTACGGCGTTCGTCTTTTCTTTGTCAACAAAAGTTGGTTATTTTCCTTGCAGCTTTCAGAAAGGATATAACCCTCTTTTTGTTGAATTATTTAGTACCTGTACAAACCATCAACTATCACACATAAAGTTCAACAGTTTTTTGACAAGTGGGGGTGAAATGTGAACGGTACGATTTCTCGTTTGTGCTTGCAAAATGAACATCAAAGTTTACGGTGGGGATATCCAGTTGAGGTCTAAACTAGCCACGGATTAGCTTAACTAAACTGGATGTAACTAAACTTCGACCTGGGAGTTAGTGGACTGGAGAAAAAAGTTGGTGAGATCCATGTCGGACTAAGTTGGGGTTTTGTTGGTTCTTTACTCCTTATACCTCGACCTTCAGGCTAAATTAATCCTCGATATATTTGTGTTAAAATGTCTTTAAAACTCAGGCATAATGCTAATACTAGATGGATATCACCGCTTTTTACATTTCGGGACTAACTACTCAGTATTAAGTTAGCCCAATCGACCTACAGGCTAAATTTTGCTTAGCCCTCAACTTATTTCGTGATGGATATCACCATTTTTCCTTATTACGGAGCTTAACCCAAGGATTAAGTTTAAACCCCAACTGGATATCCCCACCATTAGTGTATTTTTAGCCTGCCTATAGAGTACAACACAGCTTTGCTCGGGAAAAAAAATTAAAAAAAAAATGTTTTGTAGCTTTAACATTTTACAATTTACAATATTGCATAGACAATGCCATTTGAAATATTAGGTGAAAAATTTAGTGAACAATTTTGAAGCATTTGAAACATTATAATTATACGGTAAAGATAACAAAATTCCATTGAAAGAGGAAAACCTTCATTTAAAGATCTGTTTGTAGCCAAACACTAAGAAAAATAGCTGTTTTTTTTTTTAAGGAAATATTTGAGTTAATGCCCTTTTCAACAGTTGAGACCAACAATTTTTCTAGGCAATTCCTAGGATTACGCCAAAATCAACATGAGAACGAGAGCATTTCCTAGGCCCGGGTTCAAAAGTTTCGAGATTATCAAACAACAACCTCAAACATCGGACACAACTACACAAAAGTATGTCGTAGAAGTGAGCAACTGGGGATATAACTAAGGACGGGAAAGCCAAAGGCTCACAAGAAATAACTAAATATAGATGCAAACCTATTTACGTTGTCTTTTGGACTTATATGTCAGACTACCTGAGCGGGGAATCGAACCCAGGACCTTTGAAATCAAAGGTCCTGGGTTCGATTCCCCGCTCAGTTCCCCGCTTAGTTCCCCCACCGACTTGCCCTGTTTGGTGGTTTTATTGTACTTCTGACAAGGGCTTTTTTTTTTTATCCGTACAAGCCATTCACATTGAAAATTTAATGTTTTATACCAACCTGCAGTAGAAATAAAAGTTGTCAACCATTTTTTTTTTGCTTACATTCAAAATTCCCCCACCCTCTTTTTTTTACATATGTTTTCACGGCAAATACACAGAACAACACGTAAATCGCTAGACAATAAAATGCTGCAAATCTTTTTTCTATTGCCTTTCAGGCCTAAATGTCAGACCGGCCTGTGCATTTAACTAAATCCTTGGCATTTGGTACTGAAGGTCGAAGACCTAACCTCAACCTCAACCAAATAGACACAGTTTAGCCATACACTGTCTGTGTCAGTTTGGCAGAGCATATGGCTTTGGCATTTGGCATTCAAAGGTCGAGGGTTCAATTTAATTCTTCAGCAGTCCGGCATTTATGCCCAAAGTGGCAACGGAAATGGATTTAAACTTTTTAAATTTAGCATTAATCGAGCTCCTATTGCTTTCTGGACTGTTAAAGGGGGATGGCCACCAAATGACAGGCTGTAGCATCTATAGCCATTTGCCGCTATCTAGTTCTGTCGAGCCCTTGCTTTCAACAGGTCAAGGAACGCACAAATAAACTTCTTTTTATGAAACAAACAAGCCACGTGCTTCCTTAATTATTGAGTTTAAAGTTGGTGCGCCCATGTGCACCAGGGAGCATCCATAAAGTTGAGCCTAACATAATCACGGGCGCTCTTTTCTATATATCAACCGTTTTGAAATGCAGATCTTAAACCACTAGATGGGTGCCATCAAGGAACAGTGATATCGCTAACCTTGATCACTAGCTCTCTGGCGGAACTAGATGCACCAACTTTACCCTTAAGGCCTCTCCAGACAGAAGAAAATTTCGTGCGAAGCTATGCGTAACTACGTGCCTATAAGGCCAAAATTGCAGTAATCGTGTGGTTGGTGTTGCGTTAAGGACGAATAATGAAGTTTTTTTACACCATACTGCGCCGGCGTGCAGCTGCGAGCAGCCAGTCTGGTTGGGGCTTTAATCATTAAGGAGACACAGGGTTTGTTTGTTGTGTAAAAAGATATTTCTTCGAGCATTACTTCGCTTATTGAAATCAAGTGTTACATAGAACCCTTCAACCCACGTTCAATCCTTCACTTGCCGCCGAAGACCACTGACTAGGTGGGTTCACACTGTTAGCACCACTGTCTCAGATGCAGGGTATCCCGGGTTCAATCCCATTCTCTGTCCTTCTCCGTGCATTAGGGAAGAGAAGGCCCCGGAAATTCACTTGAGCTCGTGTCGATTGGAAATGTGAAATCTCCTAGGCATTTCCTAGCAAAATCGTCGCAATCTGTCCCAAGATAACCTTAGCAGTTGAAAATGGCTAAAATTAGCAACTTCCCTTTAATTTACTGACCACCACACAACCAAGAATCTCTTCCCAACTTTCTTTCCTTTTTATACTTCTTTTCCCTCCACTTTCCTTTCCGCGGGCAGAATGTTTCCCTTTTCTAACCTCACCTGATTGGCGAACTGTGACTCGTTAGACAACAATCACAATTGAAACCGACTAGCCTGAATGGTACGCTAGGAAAAATACAGTGAAGTTGTACTGCAGTTGTCCACTGGTTCTCTTCCCTTTCATGGGAGGATTTGCCGGGGGACTGAAACACGGATTTGCTCGCATGACTCGTTGCGGCTCCTGCCCCAGTGCATCGCAATTCCTAATAAAACTCTCGTTACTAACTCTCTTGCCTGTAACTTACTTCTACTCCTCCCTCATACCTCATTCCCAAATACTTTTTCCTCACATGGCTGTAGGCATTACATCGACTAGTCCAAGTGATCGCAGCAAGTATGTAGCACGCACTGCAACCAGAGAGTGGATGATATGGGTGTGTGTGTGGGGGGGGGGGGGGGGGGAGGGGGGAATGGTTTAAGTACGTCTAAAATACCTGAATTTACTCAAAACTGAAATGCAGCTAACATGGACTACGTCTAAAACTTGGATATGTGGACTGAATTGTACTAAATTGAATTACGTCTAAAGTAACCGAATTCTGTCTAAACTGAAATGGACTATTTCCATCATTGTTTTTATGCAGGAATTCTGTCGACATTGCCCACGCATCAGTTATTTAGCACAGGTTCAAACATAATATTTTAATAAAAAAAAGTTTAATATTGAGGCCTAATAGTCAGAAGAGGTAGATGTCAAAATACATCTAAACCGAATTTTGTCCAAAAATATTTGAACTTCATCTAAACAGAATGCATTTAACGTGAGCGTCATCTGAAATTTAATAAAGTGAACTAGACTTTAAGGTCAGAAGGATGGTTAGAATCATGTCTACATGGAATCTTAACTAAAATTTTTCTCTCCTATTAAAGAAGTATTAGCCATATTGTTATCTCTGCTCGTTATCTTACCATCGATCATTTCTACATTATTTGATCACCAGAGTTCCACAAATTCGATGCACTGATTAGATGGAAGATGCAAGCTTATTACATTAATTTCTCACAAATCATTCAATCACATGGCTTAGAATATCTGCAGTTCACATATAGTTAAATGGTTTTGTTTTGTATTGAAAAGGCAAACTAATTACAAGAATAGCTTGCTCTGCCTGCTCAATCCGTGTACTTCCATGCTTCAGGAACGCGAATGTTCTAACAACTTTCTAAAACATGCAGGTCTACGTTTTCTGTGCAACCAGCCAATTATGAGATCTAAAGTGAAGTGAAGTGAAGTGAAGTTTTATTAACATGGTAAATACAAATTATACCACTGATTTGGTACATGTCAGGGAGTAGGTAGATATTTACCGCAAAACAAAGCTTGTTAAGGATTGCCACCAAGTTCTTTGGCCGTGTGAAGTCGTGATAAAGCTCTTTCGCCAAGCTAATCGCACGAGTCATAGTTCAAAGGTTAAATGAAATATATTAAAATTGCTTAGTGCACAATTCTCAATTACTTCATTTAACTATACGTTTTAGTCTTAGTCAACTGCACTTCTGTTCGTGACACGGTGCCTGCCACGACTTGTTTGTTAAATGGTGGATGTCGAATATTTTTTTTCACTTTTAACTTGATTGTGAGTTGCCATACTAGTGTATTTTTACTTTTTCTGTTTTCAAGTGCTTCACTGAGGAAGACTCTGTTATAGAATCGAAAATTTTAACCTAATAAATTACATGTTTGAAGGGCATTTGTCCAAGGGATCGTTCATTTTACGGTATTATATATGGATAGCCTCTAATAATGGCTAGGCAATTGTGATTTGTTACATAAGACCATCTCTAGCATTACAGCATTACAGTATGTTGCATAGGCTAGAATATTTTAATATAAGTAGTGGTGGTGAAGCAAACGTAGTTTGTCATGTTGTGTTCTGTCACGATGGTTTAAACTCTTTTGAACACGAAAACTTTAATCCTGCGGGTTAAAGAACGCAAGATATCCAGAAGCGTTAACAGAGAAAATCCAAGAAACAATCCCAGGTTGCCACCCACGTCGCAAAGTAAGTTGATCATGCTGTAGGTCATGTACTCTTCAACTCGTCCGTAAACATTATCAGCAAAATAAAATTCAATTTCCTTAAAATCAGGAGAGCGAGGTCGGTCAAATTTGGCTAAATACTGGACATTCATGATGTAAAATCGATCGAAGCATACTCTTGGACACTTTGACGTACACTCAATCATGCCTACGATGTTGTCATAAGCAGCCAGGGCAATGCGGACAAAACGTTTGAATGATGGATAGTCTTCACAGAGGGGCAAATGATTTAGCTGTGAAAAGTCTAGGGGCAACCTGCAGAAAATAAAATGAAATAGATGGTAAAACACGTTAATGTAATTACAGAATAGAATAGGATAGTGTGAGACAGTGGCTAGCCAAGGCTAACACAATAGCAACCATCCCCTAATAGCAGGCAAAAAACACAAAAGAAAGGGAAAACAGGGTAGGAGACACTAAAAAATGTAGCGAGCAGTGCTGCAGTTTATTTATTTATTTATTTATTTATTTACAAGGGCAAACAACACTATCAGTTCCTAAAAACGGGAGTGGATAGATTTGAGTACATAATTTTTAATTAATAAACAATAATAAAAAAAAATAGCAAGGGTGGCAGAAGCCCCCAGAAAAGCATGAAATATAAACAACAATATTCATATAAAAATAAATTCATTATAGTGCACTGAGTTAACCCATAATTAGTCATTGTAGATCTATTTATTTCATGAGTTCACTGTGTGAGGGACGATGCAGTGCAACATATCGGTTCAGACTCAAGGCAACATTAATGGGTAATGAAAATGTGATGTATTATACATGAAACATTTTGGCTTTCAAGGGAATTAAAAACGTACGATGTGCATGTACATCCATGTACCTCTACCCCTCTTGAACCAAGGCACTTACAAAGATGGGAGTAGGGCCATTTGAAAGATAATTGAATTGCGCTTCCATTAGGCCTATTTTCGTTGCTGTAACTTTATTGATTTTATCTCCCTCAAATACGCGTAAAACTGCCTGAAAACTGCTCATGACATCATAGTTTGTTCATGCAAAGTTAAATTTGGCAAGTCAAAATTTGTAGCTAAGACCATAGCTTGCGGAAGGGCAAGAGAAGGCACAGTGTAGCTGTTCCCTCAGACAAGGTTGAAAAGGGTGGAATGTGGCCACATACTATATATATATATATATATTTTTTTTTTAATGTTAGTTTTTCCCCTGCATTTATATTATTATATTTTAGACTTGTAATTGCTTGAAGATTATGGATTGGCTCCATGCAAAATTAAATCCACAAAACATCCAATTTTCTCACCCTTAGTTTCAGATTTGTACTTTTTTTTACTATTAAACCTGCAAATCAAGCACCAGTACTAGAATTATTATTATTTGCTTTCTCTTTTTGCGTTTGCAGGCTTAAACGCTGGTTGTCGCCAACACAAAAACCTTTAGAATCTACCATGGCGCATCTAGCGGTTGTGATATCGTTAATCTTCAGAGCTTGCTCCCAGATGCACGAGGACGTAACAAATTTTCAATCATTAATTTAGGAGGCATTTGGGTGTGAATAGAAGAGTGCTGTATACTACGCACCCATCAATAATGTTCCCAAAGGTCCTTGACTTGCTACCCAGGAGCATAGCAGGAATTTTGTTTAGGCTTCGGACTGATCACTCTTCCCTTTGAGCGCACACGTATAATTTAAAGCGGTCCTCGTCCCCTTCTTGTGTATGTGGCTCACTGGAGTTGGTGGTGCACTCTTTCTCTGATTGTCCGTTGCACACCACTTTGCGTCAGTCCCTCTTAGCGAAGTTCGGCTTTGGTAGTAAACTCCCTGGCATTCCCCATTCTGCGCAATTGTAGCTTTCTGCCGGGTGACTAAACGATATACCTTAATTGAGTGTGTGTGGGTATGTATGTGTATTGTAGTATCTATGTTTAGCTAGTGTGGTGTCTATGTCAAAAGTGATGCAAATGCCAGCTGGGCCTGCATAGTGTATAGCGTTAGGCACTCTTGTTTTGGTTGTGTTTTTTTTTATACGAGTTGTACAGACCAGGTGGTTTTGGGCCCCGCTCTTCAGAAATCCGTTATTAAATCCGTTTTGTCTTTGTTAATTTTGTGGTTAGCAAAATGAAAGAATCCGTGTTTCAGCTGAAAGCTTAGAATTTTAAACCAAATGACAATATGTTGTTTACTTCGAGGCCAGCTGGCCTCGAAATTGGCACCCTGATACGATTGGAACACTTACTTATTTCGTAGATGCGACTTTCACAGCAGAGTTGAATTGTTTCAAAAAAATGTCGGCGAACAATCACTGCATGCGTAATAACCTTTGCTTGCTTACCGCTTGGTAAACTGCTGTCACCTCGATAAATGAACCAAGTGATTGGTCTAAAAATCATCGGAATGAGTGGTTGGTTACCTTAAAGCCCTAACCAGACTGGCTGCCCGTGGCTACACTGCGATGCAAGATGGTGTAAAAAAAAGACTTCAATATTGGTTCTGAAACGCAACACCGACCATAGGATGGCAGCAATTTTGACCTTGTAGGCACGTAGTAACGCATCGTTTCGCACGAAAATTTCTTCTGTCTGGAGAGTGCTTAAAAGTCTTTGCTCGAATAAAATGGTATAACGTTACATTTGGGAAAAAGTGGAGGAGGAAAACATAAATGAGGGAACGGAACGTCGTAGATAATCAAAGGTCTTCAGAAAACACAAAAGGAGATAAGCACTTTGAGGAGAATGGAGTAGAGAGGAAGATGTGATAGTATTTCAAGAGCCGCAAAAACGGAACAACGTCATTTCAGAACATTATTAGAACTAAATTCAGTCATCCTTACATGGGGCGGCTTCCAGTTTTAAAGATTCACTCAGATACTGCAGCTCAATGTCTTCCCTGTTTTTCTGTCAGAGGTATGGGAGCAACAATGATAGTCGAGAAAAGGAATGGATCCAAGTTATTTAAAAAAAAAAATACTAGCCATGTCGTTCGCTTCGCTCATTTCATTGATCACAAAAGCATCACAAAATCAAGAGCATCACAAAATCGATGTACTGATTTTTTCGACGCAAACTGATTGCAATCATCGTTCTCGGTTCGTCCATCATATCCCTCAGCACGCCTACTTATGGCGTCATAGTTTTATCATGAATAGTTTGTTCAGGCATAATAGACTTTGCATGAATAAACTATGACGTCATGGTGGTCAAAAAAACTTTAACGTAATTTTTGTAGTGTTTTTCGCGTATTTGGGGGTCATAAAATCAAGTTACAGAGCCAAAAATAAGATTTACGGTGGCGTAATTTAATTATCGTTCATTTGGTCCAACTCCCATCTTTGTAGGTGTCTTGGTTCAAGAGGAGTAGAGGTACACGCACAAAAACACGCACACATGCACATCATAAGTTTTTTATGATTTTAGATGGGTTCAGGCCCGTCGGGTCGAAAACCCAACAGATAGAAAATATCGCGTGGCCCATGAAATAGAAAATTTTCGATCTGATGGGAAAATGTATTTCTATCTTACGGGATTTTTTTTTCGATATAACGGGAATTTTTTTCTATCTCATGGGATTTTTTCTATATAATGGGAAATATTTTTTAAATTTATAATAGGATTTTTCACGTAAACTAAAATTATATAACCAAAGTCAATCCATTCTTCTACAAAAGAATAGCAAACAACAGGATTAAGATCATTTTCAAGCCTTGATTTGATGTTATTAGTGTAGTAGAGTCTATTTTTTTGAAACTCTACGTTTATTTAGCACTAACTACAGATGCAAACCTATTTACGTAGCCTTTTGGACTTAAACGTCAGACTGCCTGAGGTGCCGTTCCACTATTATGTCATCAAGAAATTGCCATTTTTAACGCCCCCTCCCCCTCTTCATCGATCGTCAGTTGCTCAATCTCATTCCAGTATTACGTCATTTATAACCTGCCCCCCCCCCCCCCCAAGAAGGGGTGTTTTCCCTGTATTTCCCTATATGTTTTGAGGACTTTTTTTGCGTTATTCCCACCCTTTTACTGGGATATCGGTGTTTATCAACTGGCCAACCCTCTTCCCCCTGGTCATCAATCGCCACCAGCTGGAGAACCTACCCTCCCCCTTCCTGATGACGTAATACTTGAACGTGCTCTGAGTGGGATTAGATCCCACAACCTTTGAAACCAAAGGCCGTCTTGTTTATATTTAGCACTAAAACAATTCTGTGCGACCATAAATAATGCTAACAAATTGTCACACTTAGTAACTAAATTATAAAACAGTACTAAACCAACAGTACACCAAAACTAAAACAAGTGAAATTCCTTAAATCATAATCATGCAAACCGCAAGTAATTTAAACAGCCTATCAGTTCGCAGTACGAGACGCAGAAAAAAACAAACAGCAAAAAAAAAATATAAAAAAAACAACTACTATTCGTATTTTGAGGTGAGCTCTACAGACTGGTCAGCCGTGCCTTTTTTTTCCCTGTGAGTACATAAACAAAATTTTACTTGATGGGAAAAAAATTATATTCGATGGAAAAAAAATTCTATCTGATAGGAAAAAGTTTCTATCTGTTGGGAAAAAAATTCTATCTGATGGGGAAAAATTTCCATCTGTTGGGAAAATCACATTTTCTCTCTGACGGTATTTCTATCCCTTGGGACGTTCGATCATTTCGATCTGATGGGTTTTCGATCTGACGGGATGACACCTTTAGATGCGTTTGTGAAAGTTGAAGAAGGCCAGGGACCTTATCTCAGTCAACACACTTTGATTCTTTATTTTATTGAATCAGAGATATCAATTTAACTTTCATTGTGTTCCATCGTAATTATCTTGAAAACCCTAAAAAAAACTGAGCACTGACCTGTCAGTCCATTCTTAATATCTGATAGTGCTTGCAACGTTTTATAAAGTTAAAACGACACTCTCTCCCGCCGAGAAACCGATTTATTTTTTTGTGGGGGGGGGGGGGGGTAGATTGTCGTCGGAGGACCTTGGCGGGAGAGAACGATGTCAAAGTTCCCCAACGATAAAGTGTCTTTCCAACAAGACGATCTTTCCTGCGAACGATCTGGGCAGGACGAATCCTAGGATGTTGAAGAAAATAATCGAGTGTAGATGAACCGCCTCAATTCTGTACTTTAGGGGAAAGGAAAATACACGGGCTTTCGAACAGGGAAGCCTATTATCGCAGGGGGCCGAAATAATGTCCAGAGCAGGTCTGAATAGGTCCCATATCGGCTGAAGAAAGTCGGTAGTCTCTCACACTGCCCTCACCGGTAATGAGTGGCAAATAATTTCCTCTTATCGTCTGGATTAACTTCTTCAGGAAACTATTATGATCCATGCTCCCCGCTCAGTCATTTTGGCAACCATTGTAGTTAAACGCCATCTACCAGCAGAGATGTCCATATAACCGAAGGGCAAAGGGGATTTTCGCAAATCAGCAGTTGTTGTCGACAGGGCCTCATTTAAATTATCGTGATGAAGGAAACTTACTCAACTTGACATAACTGAAAAATTATTTCGCAAAATTTTTAATGAAATTCGACGTCATGTTCTATTTTCGTCGTTGCATTGCAATTAGTACATGCTTCAAATGACGCGAATATGACAAAGTTATTACGCGATCCGCTGCACAGATGTGAATCAAAATTAGCGGATGTTTATTTTATCAAGATTTTTGTTTAAAGAGCACACCTCCTTGCTTCAAGATCCGTCGACCGTTCAAAACGTAATCTTTTTCTTTTTCAGTAAACGTTCATTATTAAATAGGCCCAATACTCTAATTCTATTTTAAACTTAAAATAATAAAATACATGGACGTGACAAGAACTATACGCACCCAGCATCGAAAAGGGAGTTTCGTGAAGGTTTCCTGGAACGAACCGCAGCCGATTTGTTAGCGTCTTGGTCTCCAACGCAAGAGAATTCAATATCGAATCGCCTTACCGACCAACGTACTTCAAAAAACTCCCTTCTGGGGGGTTTTGCGAGCGTACCCCGAGAACCCGAATGAAGCGAGCGAAGTATTGTTAAGGGTTTCTCAGTCAAGAGGATGACGAGATCGATTCGCGCATGCCAACTTGTTTACGCATAACTAAATACAGATGCAAACCTATTTACGTTGCCTTTTGGACTTATATGTCAGACTGCCTGAGCGGGGAATCGAACCCAGGACCTTTGAAACCAAAGACCAAGGTTCTACCGCTGAGCCAGACTGACACGGCCTTTAAACGATTTCAAAGGTCCTGGGTTTGATTCCCCGCTCAGCCAGTCTGACATAGAAGTCCAAAAGGCAACGTAAATAAGTTTGCATCTGTATTTAGTTCTTTCTTGTGAGCCTTTGGCTTTCCCGTCCTGTGTACGCATGGTGCTTATTAGGAAAAGGACCGTTATGGGCGTACGTATGGAGAGGAAGAGGTTGAGCACCGTGTTCTCATCTGTCGAGCACAGACAGTTTTGTCGAGCAGCTAATCAAGGTGGCCTCCAAATTCACGACTTATGATTCTTCTCGTTAAAACCGTCAGCGTTTGCAGGAAACGACGGTCGGCCGGACTAAGTCGTTGCAGTAGTCTTCTCAGTCGTGTGCAAAGACTAAAACCAGGAACAACACAGCCAGTTTTATTCATTTGAAAAATTTAATTCACAAATAGGGTAGAGAACGCAAGTGGGATGCCGTCAGACAGACACTGATTACCTCCTTCCCTTTGCTTAACACTGCCCGTCACGTCACTAACGTTTGGAATGGGTCACACACATCTCTGACGAAAACATCCTCTCCTATCGAGGGACGACGGTAGAATCACTTCAGTGGGGGAAGGCGGCAGTGGGGGCAGCAATTTTAGCCACGGGGGCGAACCGAAAAATCCTACTTTTGCGGTCCCCCCTCCCAAAAAAAAAAAGAATAAAAGTAAAAATGACAATCTTGCAATTCTTTCTCACGTCAAACGTTCTTAACTGTTTTCTACACCATTTTTTTTCTATTTTGAAAAAAAGATGATTTTACAACTCTCACAGTAAAACCTGCGCTCTATTGATATGACCAAAAGTCCTTCCTGTCGCTGTGAAAGAAATTAACGTACTTTTCTTAATACGTTACCAGAATTTTCTTCGTTTATACGTCTGAATTTGATCTGATAGTGTGTGTGTGGGGGGGCGGGGTGTGCGCCAGGGGAAGACGACCAAAAATTTAGGGGAGCGATCGCCCTCCCTCGCCCCCCCTTAGCGTCGTCCCTGCTCCTATCCCTCTTCATCCGTCTTAAAAAAGAAAGCGATTAAAGTAACAAACAACACTAAAGACACTTCATTTAGTCACAAAGCAAATCTTTAATTTTGACTGACGGCTTCGTAAACCCCTTTACCTTACGATTTCTGTCTTACTAACGACGCACATCTTTAGGACGCAACTTTGAAGTTCAGAATGTCCAACTCAAATAACGGACTGTTCTCCAACCCACAAAATCACTAAGATGAATGAATAAGATTTACAATCCCTACAAATAACATCGGTAAAACGGCATACGAACGATTCCCACTGAGAATAAATTCAATCAGTAAATGCAAAGGGACGGTACGGTCTCTTTACTGAATGAGATACCGATAACGACTAACTTAACAAAACGCACTTCCGACCACTTTCATAGATTGCTTTTTTTTCTGTGCTAGACAAAGAAAAGTGCTAGACGAAATCATTGAATGATCTGTGGTGATATACAGGCAGAAATTTTTCAGATCTTATTTTTCTTTGTTCATAATGTTTTGTCAAGCGTTTTTGTCAACATCAAAAGGCAGTAGCGTACGTATTAGTAAACAAAATTCGAATATTTGATTTCTTTTTTAGGGGGAGGGGGGAGCCGAAGATCAACTGGA
>JAHWFP010175496.1:9725-29216 GCA_023313725.1 Lithobius niger | reverse complement strand
GGCTAAGGTGTGGTGGACCTCTCCCTACTTGCCTGAAGAATCTGAACTGAATATCATACATTTTGTGAACATTGGCTGACTGAAACAACAGTTAGGTAGGAGGTTGTGTTGTTAACCTCTGCTGAATGGTACTGCACTTCTCTGTCAAAAAACGTAGTCCAAGATGCAGTGCGAGTATTGTGAGGGGCGGGGACCCCGAGCAAAGCGAGCAGCAGGAGCCCTGTGGTCAGCGTCCCCGCCTCCGAACCATATGGTTCCGGTTTACAACATGTGGATAGAACCTGAGTTTGACAGATACTAACAATTTGGAAGAGCCTTCGCCAAGGCTTAGTTAAGCCGGTTCAGAATACGCGCTTTCATCGCATTGTTGCGGAACGTTACAAGTATCGGATAGGGTCAGGAGGATTGGGACTGCCCACCTAAAACCCATTTTCTACGTCGCTCTAAGGACTGCTTTCGTTTGATTGGTTGAAACGAGTGCGCGTAAACGTCACGAAGCTAGGGCGGAACCTGTCACTTCTTAAAACGAAGTCGAAAGCTCAGCTAGTTGAATGGGGACGTGGGAATAGAGAGGGGTTTGGTGGATGGGGGGATTAGATAAACGCGACGCTACATCGACTTAGCAGGAACACGATGTACCCGTTGTCGTTTTAACTCAACTCCAATTAGAAAGTCTGTGTTAACCACCTCTCTCATGAGTCGACGTGAATTCAAGTCGACGTAAGGTAAAGCGACATAAGAAACCTCCGTGTTTCCTTGGTCTGGGATCATCCATCGCAGTGCCTGTAACCAGTTAATGTCAGCGTTTCCACGTTCCTGTAACATGGTCGAGTGACTAGAGCACGGCACTTTCACCGTCACTCCATTGATCTCAGATAGTGTCTAACCGGTGATAGTGCAGTGCACAAAAACACACCCTGGATAACGCACCAAAGATAACAGCCAGACGGACAAATGAAATGGAGGTGTCCTCATCTCGCGTGTGTTCGCCTCTTCGCGACGAATTTTCCCTGTATCCTCGCAGCGTCTTATATTTCCCAGCTGAACACGTCCCGTCGTAGATCGTGTCCCTCGTAACGAAAGGACGAACCACGCACGTAATATTACGATCGCCTCTTTTCGTGCGACTTGCTCGCTCTTTTATTGTCTGTGACCTCAAGAGATCAAGAGTTGATTCGGGAACCAAGTGTCACCTACCATCTCTCACCGCCTCTGCTCCCCTCATCACTACCCTCTTCTCCATCCTTCCACAGCCCATCCCTCAGACACACACGCGTGGGGAGATAAAGCTTGGATTAGCGATTCGGCGACGACCGTTTTCGCCCTAACAATCTTGATCGCGCTGACGACGAAGACGTCGGGAACATGGCACCGAAAGAAAACGAGACGAACGAGCTTCCTACATAATCATGGAACGCGTTACGTGGGGGTTGTTGTGGGGGCGGTGGGGGGGGGGGGGGGAAGACAAAAAAGGTGGTACGAGAGAGTGAGAAAAGATGCTGAGTGTTTCGAAGACAGTAAAAGGACGAATAGAACAGAAACGAATTGGATCTGGGTTTTATTGATGGCGCTAACCGCACCTTAATCGTGTTAAGATGATCGCTGGTGGGAGTGTAAAGTTTTAACTACAGCGTGATCAGATTAGCGGTTTAAGTGCCAAGAAAAACTAGGAAGGAATGATGTTTTTATTTTAGTGTTAAACGGAAGGATATCGTTTTTGGATCGTCCGGGACACGTGACGGCATGAATGCAGAGCTGCACTCTTTGTGAGGTGCTAAGGGAGGTACCGGGTTCAAGTTCCGGACAGGCCCCCAAAATATGTGAGGTGCTAAGGGAGTGGCGATAAGTTTCAAGGCAAGCTTAATTTTTATTCACTCCTTACTGCACAGCTAGGGGACTGTACACATAGCATCACATATTAGGCATCGGCATTAAGTTTTTCCCTCGAACCGACCCTGGGTTTAGCTCCAGAGAGACAACCTGCAAGTTGCCTCTCTGTTCCTATCCACCGGTCGATCTGGGCTTCTTTTATACTCTCCAGAACAATAGGATCTAGCCTGAGGCTTTACGTCACGTGACTGGCTAACAAGTGCAGTGTGGCCCCAATTGGTTCCCAGTAGGAACCGTCCTGCAGCCTGGCACTCTTCCGATGCCGAGTTTAAGTGGTTATTGGGAGAGCGCACCTGCAGTACATGTAACTGCAAGGCGCACCGCGCAGTGGTAGCTGCGTGTGCGTCCTGCTATACATGTACAGCGTGTTACAAATTAAAAATCAAATACTACTCTCCGAAAATTATTTTAGCTACAGCTTACGCAATAGCGGAATAAGCTCTTATAACCAGCCTTATTATGAGTTACGACGTAAGGATAGGCAGATAGTTGTGACGTCATGAGTGGGCTGAAAGGGTTTTATTTTTCTGGACTTCCGCCCTCTGTGTGGAATTTCGGAATTTTGAACAACACGAATTAAGAAGGATATTTCTCGATATGTAGGCATTTTCCTTTTTTTTTTCAAACTAAGAGCATTTCGTGTGACATAACATTTTCTGAACTCTTGTTGTATGCTGTGTATCTCTCCAAAACAAAACTTGTTAAAGGTTCCCGCCATCCTCTTCGGCCGTTGGCAGTCGTGATATCAAACGCCAAGCACTTTCACCAAGTTAATCCCACCGAATAACACTAGGGCACGAGTTTAGAGGGCAAACGGAAAGAAATGCGTGATACTACGGTGGCTCATTGGGACAAACAACAACTTTTTTTGTACGTACACAAAACTTTCACGAAAACCATAACTTCGGCGTTCCAACACCATGTATGACACACTACAACCTAGGACGATATACAGAAAAAACTGTGGTTCTCCAGTGGCCATCTTGTTTCATGATTCATATACGTTTTGTGCGTGTAGAAAAAGTTGTTTGTCCCAATAAGCCACCGGATCACACAGCTTAAAAATGGCCGGCACAAACAACACTGAGGAGAGCGAGAGAGAGCGAATTTCGTGAAGGTAAAATAGTGTTAGCTAACATGTGCAAAACTACCACGAATTGTTTTGGCAGTTTGCGGCAACGCAATGTTTATTTGCCGGCATAACTCCAATGTGGGCCGGCTTAAGTTATGATTTCCAGCGTCATGTTGTCTGTGCTTCTGCGGTCCTTGTCAAGCGGTGAGCGCTATTTGCGCTAGTCACCCTTCTGTGATGTTACGGTGCGACCATTGCGACAATAAGAGTTACTACCCCCTGGTATGGTGGAATCCAGTAAAAAAAGAAAAGATGACGTCACACCGCGCGCTTCAAAATAGGATTTTCTCCAGAGATTACGAGCTAAGCTAAGCACGCGTCATCTGCTTAAAGCGGACGTTTTAAAAATTTGTACGGCTTAAGCACTAACACCTATAATTGACGTCGGATGCTTGTTGATATTAATTCCAGAAACTAAACTCACGATACACAAAATTCATTGTTGGAGGCTTTAATATTCGGTTAGTCCGTACGTTACCTCGTATCCTACTGCATGAGAAGCGCAGCTTTTCTCTTAATTTTTCCTTCTACGGCTTGGAGCGATTACGTTTTATTTCTTCTGTTTTTTTGTTTTTCGTTTTTTTTTTGCTTGCTTTCCTCGTTTAATTAAGTACAGGTACTTTCGAAAGTCTTAAGTGGTGCTCTGATCCCACCTTAATCGGGGTGATTTAATCAATTTAAGAATAAAACAAAAGGCGCTAACGTGTAATCCGTGTTATTGTTGTCTGTGATTGCAATCTGCTGTACTTACAGGTGGCGCCGGCAAAAGACAGACGGAGCCTAAAAAAACCAAAATCTTGTTTTCTTTTGTTTGTTATAGCTCGCGACGGAGGCGTGTAGGATTTTTGGCACCAGAGACAAATCACCCACGGTCTGCTGTCTACTGGTTGCAGTTACTATCGTCAATTAGATCATGGCGTTGTTTCTAAAAACAAGCTATTTGGAAACATGCTTTGTCCCAAATGTAAGGAGCGGAAAAATATTAAATTAAAAAAAAAAAGTCGTGAAGAAAACGTTCCCGAACAGTGTTCAAACTACAGGCGGCAGGGATTTTTTTCTAACAAAAATGAAGGAAATCTTATTGATTATCAGGTTTTATAATATAATAATAATAATAATATAACAGCTTGATTATCGAAAACAAATGGTAAAAGGAAACTGGAAGGGATAAAACATTACCCTGCAAGGGCGCGTTTACCCAACGACTCGCCTTTGCATTCTCGCAGCTAGAACTCAAAGGTGACATTGCCATGGTAACAACGCTAAACGGATTAGCTAAATCCGACATCGTTTGAGTAAATACTTGCAGTCTTATAATCCGTGCTAATAATATAAAGAATTCCTCATGACGAAACAATTTTCCCAAACGCTTCTAAACTCACGTTATTTGCTGTTTTCGTTGCGAGGCGGTAGACATAAAACCGCCGCCATGTTAGAATTTGAGGTGATTTCTAGCTTCTAGCTGCGAGAATGCAAAAGCGAGTGGTGGCGTAAACGTGCCCTAACACCAGCCCCTGCTAATTTTAAACAAGATTTGCAATTTCTAGACCCAATGGGGTGCGTCGTCGAAATGTTAGTGATTAAAAATTAAAGTACATATATAAGGACCAAATAAGATCAAAACACTTTAAAAACATGGAAAGATTAACTTTTCTGAGACCCCGTTTGAACTGATGAAGACTACGCGACATCACCAACTCGGGCTCCAGGGAATTCCATGGCTGTACATGGCTGTTCCATGCGGTTTGAGAAGAACTTTGTAAAGTCTCTTTTCATTTTTGCGACTGTAAGTTTAAATGGGTGTCCTCTGGCATATGCATTAGGGCGCTTTTAGGCAGCGATTCGCCTTTGCATTCTCGCAGCTAGAACTGAAAGGTGACATTGCCATGGTAACAACGCTAAATGGATTAGCTAAATCCGACATCGTTTGAGTAAATACTTGCAGTCTTATAATCCGTGCCAGTAATATAAAGAATACCTCATGGCGAAACAATTTTCCCAAACGCTTCTGAACCCACGTTATTTGCTGTTTTCGTTGCGAGGCGACAGCCATAAAACCGCCGCCATGTTGGAATTTGAGGTGATTTCTAGCTTCTAGCTGCGAGAATGCAAAAGCGAGTGGCTGCGTAAACGTGCCCTTACCTCGGAACACAGAAAGAGTTTTTTGGGTCTGCATCAACTAGTCCGTGTAGAATGGAGAAAGTAAGGCATAGATCGGCTTGTAATCGTCGCAGTTCCAAAGAGGCTAACTCCAAACGTTTTAACCGCTTTAGGCCACTCTTTAGGCCACTCTTGACGCGTTTGGGCAAATTGTTCTGTGTCGGTCTCATTTCAGAATTGTTTCGCTTTCGGTTTGTATTCGTATAACGAAACCGTGGTTTCAGTTTTTATTCATAAACAAATAAAAAAAAAAAGAGTGTATTACGAAAGGTGTAAAGTTCAATCTTCTGCGTGTTCATCATAGTTTCCTTCAGGTAACGTCAGGCTCGAAGAAATAAAAAAATAAAAAAACAATTTCCTTCTAAACAGGTTACGTAAGAAGAGGCAACTGTAAAGCTTTACGTAAGCTACAAATTTTACCAACTTGATTTTGGACTAATGAAAAAGTTCATTATTTTTGGCTTAATTAGTTACAATTTCTTGTATTTTTTTTTGGACGTATTTTTGTTTATTTTGGCATTATTTTCAGAACAGCTTAAAATTTGCGCCGGTTGAAAGTTCTGGAAAAACACGGTTAAAATGGCGCTTACGAACATTAAAATTGAGTCAATTTACGAGAAATTACGGGGGAAAAATTACCGATACTGTTTGCCTGTACTGGCCAACACCGGTATCATTCGGGGCAGCCCAGATTTTATTTTCTTACACATAAAAACGAGGTCTACGTTAAATGCGTAAAAAAAAAAAATTGCAGCAAGTATTTTATTAAAACTAATTATGAATTTTTTTTACTTTTTGAAACCGATTCAAAATATTTCTTTCCACGTCGGGAAGATCAAACTTAGCCAATTACACAAGGTAATTTTTCCCTAAGGCAAGGAGTCATTAGAAAATCACAAGTAGTACCCTGCCGCCCTCTAGACAATATTAGCTGAACCAACAATTTATTCCTACCTAGGATGGGCGGCAGTCCCAGACCAGGATTGGCGACTATGGGGCACAGAATGCATGACTTTTTAAAGAGGCCCCCAAACACAATCATTGGGGGAAAGGGGGAGGGTTAAAATTATAATTGTGCGAGCGTATGAGCTGTCTTTATATATCTAGTCATTTAAAGATAGCCATGACATGATCAAGGAAGGCTACATTTTAAGACCAACCAGAAAATTACAACGAAAAAAGATTCATCAACAACAAACATGTCTCTTGTACCCAGGGACGTGCACAGCACACACGGGGGGGGGGGGGGGGGGCTAGCCCCTGCCCTCATGAAAAAAATGGATGACATGCTGAAGAGGTGACGTAAAAGGGCCAAATATAGTAAAAAAAAAAGGTGGAGAATTACTGCAAAGAACGTGGTGCAAAGAGGGGCAGAAAAGGTTAAAATCTCCAAAAGGGAACAATGAGGGGGTAAAAACAGTGAAAACACCACCCAAAACAAAAGATCCTCAGAAAAAAGTAAGTTGCCCCTGCCGTCTCAGGGGCCTGTGCACCCCCCTGTTTGTATCTTAAACATTGAAAGGTGCCCCTTACGAATATATGGGAGGACTCATGTGCCATTGCACCCTGGCCCTATACTACGGCCAGTCCGGGTCGGAGCGGTTCGTTCCAAGTTCTCATAAGCCTCTCTAACCAATCCTATGGGACAAGGCGTCGTGATGGCTAGCATGACCGTCTCATGTCCAGGGATCGTGGGTTCCAGTCCGGCCTTAGCCACCCCTGGCATTTTCTAGAAGAGAAGGGCCCTGTGATGTCTCGTGCTCATGTCGGTTGTGGCACGTAAAAGAAACTAGGAATTTCCTACAGGATTTACCTAGCAAAATTATCCCTTTCCTTCTGGCGCCAAGGCTGTGCGGCTGGGTGCGCGTTAAATTAAAATTTAAAATCACTAACCTACCCTTGCTGGTGTTTGTAGCCAAGAATTAAGGTGTAAACTGTTTTTTTCTGTAATTTTTCTAATCTGCGCCTACTCGATACTGAAAACGGGTGAGTTCGAACCTGCAATTATTGCTGTTCTGTTGGGTTTATAGCCGCTTCCATATTTTAAAAGAGTGATTATTATTAACTGTTTTATTGAGTTCAGCAAAACACGCCCACCATCGTTGATGCTCTAGACTTTACTTCAAGGTTGGCGCCATTGTTAATGGAAGATAAGCTCGTGAATTACGTATTGTTTCCATTTTTTTTTTTTCGTTATTATTTTTTTCTTGTAGACAAGCGGCTGCCGCGTTACGGCTGCTGCGAAAAATTATTGTTTAGGAGTTATTGGATTTATTAGGTGATTCGTTTTTATAGATGGCGAAGGTCGACACTTTGTTCCTTTAGACGTTTTACGCAACGATGAATTATTGTTGTGCGAATATCATTCGGCTTTAAGATTGTTAAGATAAGTTTTGAAACTGTTCTTAAAAAAAAAAAAGACAACAACAATCTTGACTGCATTAGGAGGTCAATCAGAGACCACGAAACTTCCAAAAAGGAAAAAAAAAAAAAAGAATATTTTAATCAATTAATTTTATTTGGAAAAAAAAAATCAGACATTCGTTATAGCTATCGAAACAACCAATCCTCTGCTACCATATCAGGGTAAATACATTAATTAATTAATTAATCGCTTTTCGGGGCAATTTGGCGTTCCGTTCCAGTTTATAAGATGGTAGCAGAGGATTCGTTGCTTTTGATATCTATAACGAACGTCTGATTTTTAAAAATTCCAAACAGAACTCATTAAAATCTCTGTTTTGCTTTTCCTTTTTTTGTAAATTGACAAATATTAGAACGAAAGTCTAAACTCCACAACGAGCGCACACAAAAATAAACGGTATTCACAGCTAAAGTTCACAAACAAAACGATTTTCACAGCTACTGCTAAAAAAAAACTTATTTTCACAGCTAGCAAAATTAAAGAAAAAACCTATTTTCACAGCTAGCACAATAAAAAAAACTTATTTTCACAGCTAGAACAATTTTAAAAAACCTATTTTCACAGCTAGCACAATTGAAAAAGGCTATTTCCACAGCTACCACACACACAAAACGATTTTCACGTACAGAAATAAACTGCATTTTCAAAGCTATCGTGCACAGAATATAACCGATTTCACAGCTACTGTCGATAAAATCAACGATATTCACAGCAACCACTCACAAAATAAACGGTTTTCACAGCTACTGGGGACAAAAGCACACAGGCAAAAAAAAAATACCCTTTTTACAGCTCCCTCACATAAAAATAAACTATTTTAGCGCAGTCGGAAGCAATTCTAACTTACAACACAAAACCATAGTAGCATTTTACCGAAAGTAGCAGTGGACGGTCAAGTTTTTTCGTTTTAATTTTTGAACTATTATTAGTCGGTGGTATCAATTTGCGAATATTTTGTCTTTAGATATCACTCCATTACAGGGCTGGACCATTCTCAGCTTTGCGGCTTTTTTTTAAACCAGTTTTGCAGGTATGATACTTGAATTACAGGACGGAAAGTCAAATGGGCTCGGTTGATGTTAAGCTAGGAATATCACAAATACTCAGCCGAGCAAGAGATGCTATAAAATATTAAGTTTATTGTCTATATTCATACGGCAGAAACTTTCTTGATTTCTACCCAGTGCTCTACATTCATGTCCTTTGCTGCTCCATTCATATGATTTCTGCCCAGTGTTCTACCTTGAATTTCGACCACCACCCGTAAAATATTCGGAGTAGGTAGGAATTTCATCGTCGAACTAGTTTCTTCCTTGTCAGTAAATTTGAGCGAAATCATAACAAAATTGCTAACGTTGTCGTTTCCCAGACTGATAAACACACAAGCAGACATCAGAAAATCCAAATTCGCTTGACTACTAAATACTGAAAAAAATTGAAGGACGAGCACCGAAAATAGTTAAATAAACACACCAGCCAGCGGTCTGGGCACCCATGTGTAGCTTTTGCGATGATACTGGTTCATTTTAATCACTTTATTTTCGTTTTTATTCTGCCCGTTTCTTTGTCTAGGATGGGAAACCATTCAAGTGCGCGTATGTTGACTTTTAACCTTTGCTAAGAGAATTTCTGCTTAACGGAATGAAACTATTCCGAAACGTCGCTTTTTACTGTATGTTTGCGCATTTTTTAGCTTATCATTTTATTAACTATTAATATATACAGATGCAAGGCAATTTCCGTCGATTTTTGTATTAAAAAATATTTTTGTATTAATATATATATTATATTATAACTTCCTGGATAGGGAACTGGACCCTTAAAAGGCTGTTACCACTTTAATTTGCAGTGTAAAGAAATTTTCTTAACCTGACGACAGTTACCAGGAGCATCATAAAGGAAAACCTGTAGGTCACAAGAGAATGTCCATATCAATTTAATTTCATCGTATCGTTGTGGATCGCGACCCCATGCGGCCAAATGTGTAACGACTCCTCTTATTTTTTTGTGGGGGGGGGGGGCGGGCGGGCGGGATAACCCACGTTAAATAACCCACGAAAAAATAACACATATTCCACGATTAGTCCAGGCATGCACATTGCACACCTCTGCATGCAACAGTATTCCACGAGCTTGAAGCAGACGGCTTCGGTAATTAAATAGAACAGCGCCTTTTCAAGCAATGGACATAATTCAACTACCTGTCGATTCCTTTCGTAGTTGCGGGTTCTGAAAATCATAACGAAAACTTGCGCAAACGCTTTTTTGTTTTATAAAACAAGTTTTAAAACACGTTAAAACGCTATTGACAACCGTGGTTAGGCCGCCGTTACGTGCGACGATGGGAGCGCAACAAGAAAACCTGATTTTAGTAAACGGAAATTATATCCTTCCCGGGACAATTTTTTTTTTCCAGTATGAAATGCCGTACGCAGGGGCGCGCTTCGCGCACACTTTTATATACATCGAGAATTTGTCTAATCAGAAACAGTATGACGCAAGCATTTGTGAAACAAGGAACAAATTATGACACTTGGTTGTTTCGCAAATGCGTGCGTCATACTATTTCTGATTACACGAATTCTCCTTGTATATAATAGTGCGCGCGAGGCGGGGGGGGCCCCCCTGCGGACGGTGTTTCACACTTTAAAGAAAGATTGATATAGAAATAGGAAGAGAGTTCGCATCCATCACAAATCACCGCTTCAGCCATGCCGACGCAAATGAACAAGATAATTTCCGTTTACTAATGTTCTGGTCGAAATCAGGTTTTCTTGTTGCGCTCCCATCATCGCCGCATTATGGCGGCCTAACCACGGTTGTCAGTAGCGTTTTAACGTGTTTTAAAACTTATTTTACAAAAAAAAAAAAGCGTTTGCTCAAGTTTTCGTTATGCTTTTCTGAACCGCAACGGCGGAAGGAATCGACAGGTAGTTGAATTATGTCGATAGCTTGAAAAGGCGCTGTTCTATTTAATTACCACGGCTTCTTCAAGCCAAGGCCGGCCGACTGGTGCAGAAATAGCGTTTTTTTTTTTTTTTGCCTCCTGACTCAAGGCCATAGTTCACTATCGTGGACGAAAGTTGATGCTTTGCGTTGGCAAAATAAGATTCTGGCGATATTGAATGAGCTGGCCTGGATCCGGAAAACGAAACCCTCAGCTTCACTCCCATACGACATTGTGGCACGGAATGGAATGCGAAGGAAAGAGGAAAACAAGCCAAACACCGAAAATGATACACTCGAAAATAACGTAGTACAGTAAACCACCTTTATGCACTTGCGTCTCGTCGGAGTGACATGACCGGGATTAGGGATAGTCCGATATTGATATCGGTATCGGCATAATCTATATTTATTGGTAATTTTGCCATATCAGTATCGGACCACTATAAGGCTTCTGATACAGATATTTGTTAAGCCAAGAAACGCAACAGTTTTCCGTGCAAAACTGACACCAAGCACGGCAAAAGCAATAACCAAGTGAGAAAAGCAAAGCCATTTGCTCAGTTTGGAATGAAAATGTAGCACGTGACAGTTCCAATGCTCTAAGTTTTACAACAACCAAGTAAAATCTAACTGAGAAGATGAATGTACTGAAGCCATATGTAGGAATAAGAGTAGCCTAAAAATGCTGTTATTGCTGCGCAGAACTTTTTGGATAATCTCAACAGTTGGAACCCACGCAAAACCAGCAACCGAATTTGCATTTTAAACCGAATTTAAACATTTAGTCGTGAATTTTTATTATTATTATCGGCATCGTATCGGTTCGGATCGGTTTACCCTTCATCGGTATCGTATCGGTAAAAAGTCATATCAGCCGATCTCTACTCGAACTGGCAACCCAATTCGTCTCCAGATCACTGACATAGCGCCTTTATCGGCTTTACCACGTTATTTCTAGTGTATGATTTTCGCTGTTTGGCTTGTTTTTCCTCTTTCCTTTATATAATTTACAGTGGCTTGTATGTATTTGTTTAATCCTTAGTTGAGCCTTTGTATTTGTTTGTATTCCTTTTCCATTGCCTATGGCCGCAAGCATTCTCGGTCGAATGGAGCCCTGGTCTCTACTATGATCTTAATAACGGGTTCAGTGAGTCGAGGTGGAGGTGTGGCAATAGCCAGTGGAGGTGTGGGAATACCAGTGGAGGTGTGGCAATAGCGGTAAAGGCACTGTGTTAGTGATCCTGGGACGAATTGGGTTGCCAGTTCGAATCTGCGTCGTGCCACTCCGACGAAACGTATATAAGTGCATAGAGGTGGCTTATGATCATTATTTCTAGTGTATGATTTCGCTGTTTGGCTTGTTTTCATATTTTTTCAATATAATTTACTGCGATTCGTGTATATATTCATTTAATGGAATGTGAAGCAATAGTTGTAACATGGTCCACTCCCACGTCCCGTGGCCTTGTATGCATTTATTAGCTCCTGCAAATACGTATGCATAGAAATTTACGCCTTCAGTTAAAATTGGTTTAACACTAACGAATGTGACAGGTTACATTTAAAGCCATTGCTACATTTTCAGCGGAAGAAAACACTGCGACGAACCGTCATGTCGGGAGGTTTCAAATCGAAAGGAATTAACATTGTCTGGCTGACCGCTGTTCGTTGTATCGAGAGTTTGGCCCTGGGGCGTTTCGTCCATTTCCCATGACCCCAACTTAACCCAAAGGCATCAGCAGCGGTAAAATGGCGTCACTCTGGCCTATGTAATAAACGGCCGACCAACACCTATACCTGCCTGTGCCGCTCCACTCCCACCCGCCCCCTCCCAACCGGCCGTTTAATATAATGACCGCGGTTGAGAAATCACGTCAAAAATCATAAATTCCGCTTTGCTTTTGCCAAGGGAAGGCACGGTCGTGTGAGAAATTAATCCGAGGTTGTGGTTCCACGTGGTTCGATTTAAGGTCTCCAGGCAAAATCGTACGGCAGTTATTCTTACAGCTGACGGAATTCTAATTCTTAGCAACGTTCACACCCAGATTCTTCCAAAATTGTAAATATCAAAATAGAAACGCGAGACCGTTTGGGTGTGACACTAACTAATCTTGGGCTTCCGGGGAAAATTTCCGTGTAACTTAGGGAACCCTTCATTATACCGGGGAGGGGGGGGGGGTGTTCTGAGCCCAAAACTTTGCTCCTACAAGTTGGCAGCTGAGCATAATTTAGTAGCTCTGGGCGAAAATATTCCTCAAATATTTGTTGCTTGACAATAGAGCAGTGACATGACGTAGTATTATTGTATATAACTGTATGCTGGAGCCTTTAATGGGTTAGCTGCAAGGGGCACTGCAGAGAGAAACAGAAGGGCGTCATACTGAAGCCAATGCTGTGAAGAGTGATTTCTTAGACCTAAAACGCGCGATTTTTGTTGTTGGAGAAAACAACGTTATTTCAAGCCTAAGAAATCCGCTCTTCCGTTGTTTTTCCCTCCACTTTTATGTAGTGCACCTTGTAGTTATGCCCTCCAAAACCCATACTGGTGCCAATATGGCGGCAAATGTCACTGCTGCTATACTGAATTGGATGAAATTTAGTAACTAAATAAATTTCCAGACGTCATAACAAGTAAATTTATTCCTGGAAATTATACACTTTGTGCTCTGCACTGAAATGTTGATAGGCATTGTCGTTGTCACAGTTTGGCCACCCGATTATACGAAATTTGCTTGTGCGCTAGTGACACGCACGCTAGTAGCCCATTTGCCTCTTCTGAGCTGGCAATTGCAGCCCATCATAGGGTTGACAGGTCATCTTTTTGTTCTGCAAATTTGATTATGCAAAAATTGAGAATTTCTGCGAGTTTGCAATTCCATTTTCGCAGAATTCATTTTCGCCAAAAAAATTATTTCCTGCAAAAAAATGGACTTTTTGTCTTAAAAATTGGATTCGGCGAAATTGGATGTGACCGTTATATCAGTGTGGGATTTTATATGCCTCAGTAGACCAATCACGTCACATTAGGCTTAATACCAACTGGAACGTGCTTTACGAACCCGTTTGATAGCTCATGCGTAGTTAACGTTTGGCGTGTACGAAATCTAATTAACATTTAACCTCCTCTTTTCAAACCAATCAATTTGGGATTCAGTTCTCGTCAAAGTGGCGGCAGCTGGATTTGTGCAATGCAATCTGTTACAGATACACTGCTTCAATTTTTTTTCTACACGCATTAAACATACACACACACACACACTCATAAGCCAGGCCCATTTCAAACACAAATTGCGTTTAAAATTTCTGATAAATTACCATGGAACAAAAACAATACTTGTTCCATGGAATTGAACAAAACAACCGCCTTTAAAAAGAAAGAGTCTGCATGATCAGCCACTTACACGAAACACAATTAAAACGTAAACTCACAAACACAGACAAAATTCTCTGTTGAATATTTGAAAGTATATTTCTGCGCATCCTGCTCGTACTTACAGTTTGGAGCAGTTAGATATTGGACGGCGTTAATCGTGACGTATCATCATTTCCCGTATAGAACGCCACAATTTTGGCGTTCATGCTACCACGTGACCCTCGTTTCATAGGTGTTTTCTTACCGCACGTGAAGAAGCAATCGTAACGGACGTTGTAATATAACTGCACTGTATCTCGTGGAATGGTAGGACTTCAACCTGCGCGGACGGGAGTTCTGCGCCTGGCGGTAAGAAGAAATGTAACTTTAAAAAAATATTTTTTTTATTTCTTTTTCAGGGCTCGAAGTTTTATACACAAAAAATTGTGAGAGCCACAATGCATACAACATTGTATGCTACAAATAAATAATACATTTAATACTTAGTAAATTTACACGATAAAACATTCAGTTAGTTATGTACGCAAATAAAGTTTCCTTTAAGGTTTCAAATACTGCCGTGTTGCTGTCCTGTTTAGTCCACGTGAAACCATACTGCTGTATCCAAACATCATACGCATAACACACCACGTAACGGTTTAAATAGTAAAAGAAACAATCATCACGAAATGTTCTACTCCACATGTTTTATTCTTAAAGTTTTTAAAATTTTAGTCTGTAGGTCAATCGGGGCATTGTTTAATAGATTTTTGATTATCCAAAAGAAATAGGGTAGTAGTGTTTTTTTTTTAATGCACTGTGGTGACGTCACGCTAACACATCCCAATGCTAAAAGTGTAGTCGTTACATACGGTTAATCTGAAAACCCACACACGTGACCGTGGGTTAATTTTGATAACCCACACTTTTTTGATAACCTAACACTTTTTAAGGGGTCTACACAACCCCTGCTCAACCACGTGACATATGATCGACTTTGCAAAACTACCGTACACAACACAAATTCAACTAGCATAAACAGGCACATTTGCAACCTGCGACATTTTTCTTTCTAGCCTAACACGAAATAAAATAAAAAACTCGCGTACTTTGCTAGACCCCACCCATGGAGGAATGTCCCAACCCTGCAACCTTTCATTCCGATGGTACGAAAACTAGGCTACTGACACTTTGAAATGCACTTAACAACCTACGAGACTCAAGCGAATAGCGCATTTTACTCTCGTCTTATTTAAACTATTAAAGTAGAAAAAAATACAGTTTTACCTTAAAACACAGACATCGGTAACGGAACGTCTCTCCCCTTCGCTCTGACTTCGTACACAGGAAGCTTCCACCGGGAAGTTTCCGTTCAGGAATTTACATAAGTCGCATGTAAAAATTCTTAAATTAATTATGACTTACAAACAAAAATCTTTAAAAACTCAAATCTTTAAAAACTCAAATAAGTTAACTTGACGTCACACCGTACCATTAAAACACATATCCGTGAATAATCGTCATCAGTTACCTTCGATAATTGCTCATTTGCTCGAGACGGCACAGGCCAATTCTCGAGGCTAAGAAGAGGGGGGGGGGGTCAAACAACTTTTTTCCCCACTTTTTCCCCCCCCCCCCCCCCTCTACGCCCTCGAATTGAACTCCGTCGTTCTCGCAAAAGAGCAATCATAAACGGTAACTGACGACTAATCACGGATATTTATTACTTAATCTCAATTATCTCCCCAATTTGGAGCAGTTCAATAGGAATTTTATTAAAAGATAGTAGGAATTTACGCTTGTTTATACGTTTCCCACATTGATTCTTGGCAAATGCACTTTATATCGATGTGAAAATTGGATATTAATTTGTGCCTAATATTTAAACAAAAATAAAGAAGGAAAGCAGAGAAACGTAAAAATAAAGGAAAATGCTTAGAAAATCTTAGTTTGTTACCTGTGTTAGTTTACAAACAAGTTTGGAGAAAACACACGTAATATTAAATTTCATATTCCTGTAGAAGTACTCACAATGCTACTCATACTCATCAACTGTGTAGATTTCATTTACTTTTTATGCAAAAACCCCCACCATATACGAGCATTATTACTTCTTAGCGGATATTATAATAATGAACAAAGAAGATTTGGGCTTTTATTTAACTTAATTATTTCGGAATAATCTGATTTCCAATGTGTGAAGGTAAGATGTTGGGTAAATATTTTTTCGTCTGAATTTTGCTCAGTTTTAAGAAGGCAATTTGTTGGTTTTTTTTTTTTCATTCCACCACCACAGACAGATAAGGGCTCGCACGTATCTTGAGACGAAATTATATTTTCCCCCATCTTTCTTTACAATAAATCCAGTGCCTCCTTGGGGAGGCGTCTGCCTCTTCTCCATTTTTAATCCGATTTTTAAGTTCATCCTCGCTCTCGCTTATTCGCAATCGACCGATAAATCGTCCTCTCCCACCTTTAAATCAATTAATTTTCTCCTGGAATCTCTTCAACCCCCCCCCCACCCCACGCCCCAATTTTTTCGACGCCTGTCTGTCAGTCCAACCGTCGTAAGCCGTAGTGCCATGCTGCACCTTAATTCGCGTTTAGTCAACCGCCATCTTGTTTTCTTGCTCGCATCGCATCGGCGTCATTGGTTCGTGGCGGCAGACAAAATAATTGAAATCGTGTTCGATTGGTTCCACAGATTTGGCCCCGTGCACTCCTTCGTTCACTCGACTGCTATCGCTAGCGTTCCGATTGTGCTCCCGCCACGTTTGCAAATACGTACAAAGCGAGAAATAATTCGGTTGGACGATGGTGGTGGTGGCGGCAGGGGGGTGGGGGGGGGGGGCGTTGGAGGGGAAGGGAAATTAAAGGAGCGGAGAGTAGCAGAGACAAGGATAGGATCTAGCATTGCATGCACAACAAGCCTTCCCATCTCCTAGCGGCAAATTCCGTCAATACTAACTAGTTCAACCGGAAGCGAATGAATCTCCGATTGTTTTCGAGTTGGTGAAGATGGCACGCGTAAACGGTTTCATTTCCGGTTGATTTCCGGTGCATGAGCTCCCCGCTTCCCCCTCTCCCTATGATTGTATGGGGAACGATCGAAGGTAAACAAAGGAGGGTTTTAATAATAGACTATATTGTGAAATTCGATTGGGGCGAACACAACGAACGCAATGTTTTCCGCTTCAATGATCTTTTTTTTTTTTGCGATTTGGTAAAGTGATCGTGGACAGGTACCGAATAAATCAATAAATCTCCCAACCAGCCGAACAAAATAAAACGTTCAGCTTAAATTAGAAGCAGGATGAAAGTGGTCGTGATGATCGAGTGGTGAGAGCACCCACTCAATTCAGGCATGCGAAAAATGGAGGGGGGGGGACGAATGTGAAAAATTAATTATAGCGTGAAAAATTGATGAAATATGCAAAAAAGAAGAAAGCTGTGTGAAAAATTAAGATGTTAATCTGGAGTTAAGTTTTCCTCAAGGTGAATTTCAGAGTCGGGAAGACGATTGTGGCTTTAACGGTTCACCTTTTCACGAAATCGTCCTAATAGTGATGGTAGAATAATTAACAGTAATGATGATCAAATTGTGTTTTTAAATCGAGGAGTCATGTTACAACGGCTATTTTAAGTTTCATTTCATTTCATTAACTACAATTTGTAAAATTTTCTAATTTGTATGTGTTTGCAAGTTAGAGTTGCTATACAACGACCGGTAGCCTCAAACAAGGGCAAACATACTCTCAAAGAAGGGTTTGCGATGGTGGTGACGCCCCTAAAACGGGTAGCGACGGACGTTCGAATTGCTACATGAAACCTGCCTGAGGGTGATCCCGTCTCACTCGTCGGTGGATTCCATTAACCGGATTGCAGAAGAGCTACTCGCGAGGTATTTCTCAAGCGTCATTGCTGTCGCTGCTGATGACGACACGCCGCTTGCCTACGGTATTAATAATGTAGATAGGAGCTCCACCAGGGGGTCGCAACTGTACTATAAACAAGACATTCCAAACCTTCACAATTTGCACACCTTCCGGCGCCTGGCCGACGCCATTAATACCAACATGGCGCCAGCTAACTTCATGTTCTCGTCTGAACGAGATTCGCAAGACGCCAATTTTATTTATTTATTTTATTTACAAAATTATTGTAACGCCCTATAAAGTGCATAACAGCAATTTCAAATTAAAACAACAATTTTAAAAACGGATGAAACATGGAGGTGCTTATGGTGCACACCGTTCTCGCCTCCGCTCTCGCCTGAATGAGATTCGTGAGATGCACTTCCTATAATTCGTCATCACTCCTGTGGTGTGGCGACAAAGACAACGCAAATAATTGCAGGCAAGTTGCCACAAACGTGAAAACGACGAAAACGTCAATTTATAAAATCGAACAGCTATTGGATACTTAGTTTAATTTTTTGCCTGGGCTAGGATAAATTTCGTAAACAGTATTACAGTTTAACTGTAGCTGTGCGTGTTTTACTATACTCGTTGGACTACTCTTTCGCCAACAGTTTTGCGTTATTGCGACGAAATTTGCTCACGAAGTCCAATTTTTATGGCGGTTGCTATCCCATTATCTCAAAGCGGACGTATCACAGATGGTTACGAATGAAATCATGAATGTTCTTGTGCCTGGATCCACTCGACAAATATTATGTAACATAATATACGCAGTGGCAGTTTTCATTGTTTTTTTTTTTTTGTATCTTGTATTTTCATGTTTAACAGGCTTATTGTCTTTTTAAATAAGGTGTGTAAAGAAATGTATTTTAAAAGGACATTCCTCCCAGCGCTATTGTTCTCGATTCTCCAGATCAAGTACAGCCACAAAGTTTTATTTACTTACCGGTAGTCAATCCCTAGCTAAAAATCTGTTTTAAAAGGTGGCGTCTATTAGATTTTCTGTTGAATATTGCTAACTTAATTTACTGCGTCCCGCAAGTACATGATCCTTTGCGCACCTACAATAACCATGACATTTCATTGTTTCCGGTTGTGACCACACAGTTTTTGGGTGAAATGCTGTCACGTGACTCGTCCCCGTCTCCAAACCGAGAGAATGCAAGTTCGAATCCCATGACCGACCCAATGGGACTTAAAAAAAATACCAGAAATAATAAAGTCCTTCTTTATCAAGTTTTTTGCAAATTTTACTTTTTAACATTGGGTTTTGCCCCGCTTTGCTACCTCCTTATTCCCCCCCCCCCCCCGACCCCAATGCGTGTGCAGAAAAAAAGCAGCGCGAAAAAAAGTTTAAAAAAAAAGTTAGAGGAGAAAAAACAGTGGGGGGAAATGCTGCGGAAAAAGCCGAAAAGAAAAAATAAGCAGAGTTGTCATCTTCAAACAACAACACATTATCTCCAACGAAGAACAAACACAGTTCAACAAAAAATTTTCAGAGAATTCCTATCTCGTTCAGAATTTACGCCAAAACTGCGAAAAAATTAGTTCACATCACAACATTGCTCATCAGACGAACTGTGTTTGTTCTTTGTTGGTGGTATTGTGTTGTTATAAAGGTTATAGATTGTAAAGGTTAAAGGTTGTTTTGTCATAGATTAGG